>CAUHTR010007594.1:0-13536 GCA_959609185.1 Schmidtea polychroa | reverse complement strand
GTCAGTACACAACACGCATACCCAGCATTAAGTTTACTTAAATAAATATATAAAACACCAAGTAAACAATGATAATAGAGAGATAATAAACCGAAAAATGAAACATCTGAATTAAAAATAAAATAAAACACGAGCAAGAAGTATTACACAAAAACTTACTCAAATATAACCGAAAGACATAAAACAACCAAAAACAAATTCGAATAAAGGCGATTAGAAAAAATTTTAAAAAAAAATTAAAGAAAATCTCCATAAAATCTTACATAAAGAAAATTATATCGATTTTTTGAATAAAAATCCAGGACAATTCATAAAAATGGCGAAATCCATCATGACCGCCAAACAACCCAATAAAATTTATAAAAAATAAATATTTTAGTTTAAAAAATAAAAATTTCAGAAAAGAAATCCTAAAAAAACAATTTAAAAATAAGAAATAGATTAAATTTAGCATGGAATGTTCTGGAAATGCTGAAATCCATCATGGAGGCAAATTTAATAAAAAATAATTCAAAAACAAAATTCCAAAAATAAAAACAAAAATTCTTACTGAAAAATCGCCATCAAAATCGATAAAAATTAAAAATCGAATGTTCGAGAATTAAAATAATCCGAATTTGTTTTAATGCATCAATGCACGCATGTTTACTTACACGTCAAATAGAGGCTATATAAACTAACACATTTCGTCACTTTTCAAGGAAAAAAATGCAAATGAATATTTTTACTCTTATGCCAAATTTTTGGTTTTGATTTTTCTGAGATTGTAGGTAAGAACGAATTCATTGTGAATTATAAATTATTATTATTGAAATCTTGTTTTCATTATTTCTTTTTAACTATAGAAATGTAGGTTTGAGTGAGATCGTCGGTTATCATTGATTTTGAAGCGAGACCCCAGCCAACCCTGTACCTATGCACTTTATCATTGATGGGTACGCAGCCCACAATGATTGCAGGCCACTGCCTGGCACGCACTTATCAATATTATTGGGTTTTTTTTGTTCAGGTCATTCGGAGGTCGCACCACTTCATGGTTCTGCTATGGAGTTAAGTCGATAAGATCCCTCCGTCTGACTCTACATTTCTATTATAGGTCAGCAGTAAAAATGTTGACTCAGCACAACATTAAGGCTTGTCGTAGCGGTCACAGTGGGGCCGTGTAAGCAAGCACTCTTCCCGACTTTCAATACATGAATAACTTACATAGTTAAAATCTACATCCAAAATCATCACAATACAATACACTAATAAACAGAGTAGATCTCAGACCTAAATTAATCACAACTATACAATATACAATTAATGTAGACGGTTAAATATCATCAAGAACCAACTACCTATACGTTTGTCGAATCTAGATTTATAAATGTCCTAAATAAATTTTCTAGTAATAGTGTAAAGTAAAGATTTTTTAAAAATGATTGATTTAGTAGTGATAGTATTCATAAAGGTGTTCGACATGCGTATCAGCAAGA
Source organism: Schmidtea polychroa (assembly GCA_959609185.1). Classification (NCBI taxonomy): domain Eukaryota; kingdom Metazoa; phylum Platyhelminthes; order Tricladida; family Dugesiidae; genus Schmidtea; species Schmidtea polychroa. The sequence continues at coordinate 12,058 of CAUHTR010007594.1, read as the reverse complement.
CTTGAATTTTAAATTGAATAGACTCTAAACTAACTATAAAAATACAAATCTTAAACCCATAAAAGCATAAATTATCCTCTTAATTTCATAAAAATATGAATTATACTTAGATTTAATTTCTTCAAAATATAAATTATGATTAGTTATAAAGGTATAAATTATAATTTAACTTCATAAAAATATAAATTATAAAATTATATTAGCTTTAAAAACATAAACTATAAATTTAATTTCATAAAAATATAAATTATAAACTTATATTAGCTGAAAGACTATAAATTATAATCTTAATTTGGTCATAAAAATATAAAATATAAATTACATTAGCGATAAACATATAATCTATAATAAGTTGTAAATATTTTAAAAAATTACCCCCCCCCCCAAGTTACGTAATCGTCGAAACAAATGTCCAGATTCATAATCTAACTTATATACGTATATTTGAAACTTATAAAGTATAATTTACATTTTTTCATAAGTACCCCCCTCAAACTATACATTTGTCGAGAACAATATATATAGTAATAAATTAACTTATATATGTACAGTTATCAAACTTAATAATTCCTCAGGTCACTTAACCATTAATTATTGTCTAAATACATTAATACATTACCTTTACGATATAAATTTGGAAAATTTTGATAAATGACCCCCCTTAATTCACATAACCATAACCACTACCTGATACACTCATTTAGACTATTCAATATATATCCTTAACTTAGATTACCTTTAAAATTATAGTTGAAAATTTTTCATCGAGGACCCCTCCACAAACCATATAGTCATCAACTACCACCTAAATATACTAAATTAGCTTATCTTAATATATATTTAACTTATATTATATTTAAAACTATAAATTGTACATTTTCATAAATGACCCTTCCTCTCAGATCATATAGTCATTAATGATTACCCAAAAGTACTAATTTAATTTGTTTTCAGATATAGTCAACTTATATTACCTTTAAAGATATAACTTGTATTTTTTATTTAACCGACCCCCCTCAAACCATGTAGCCATTAACTATTACGTAGGTATACTGAATTATATCATATTCATAGACAGTTAAATTATATTTCATTTAAAAATATAAATTCATAATTTTTCGTAAATGACCCCTCCCCCATATGTGGTAATCTTATAAAAATATAAATTTACATTTATTATTATTATTATCGTTATTAATATTATTATTATTATTATTATTATTATTATTATTATTATTATTATTATTATTATTATTATTATTATTATTATTATTATTATTATTATTATTACTATTATCATTATTATTATTATATCATTAAAATAATTATCTTTATTTCATGAAAATAAAATTATAAACCAAATTATTGATTTTGGGATTCCCCTATCTCTAAATTTAGCTTCAAAGGCCCTATCTTCCAATAAAATTACGGAAAACCACTAAAATCTATTTTTAGTGACACCCCCCCCCCCGGAAAACGACATCAATATTATTAATTTAAATTATATCCATATATGGTATGTGTGCGTGTATATGTATATATTTGTGTGTATATATGTATATATATGTTGTAACCTTATAAAAATCACTTATAATTTTCACGAAGACCCCGTCACGCTATAACATAGCAAAATAACGTAACATGACTAATTCAAATCATATGTATAAATCTTAAACTTAAAAAATATAATTTGTAATTTCCCGAAATACCGCCCCCCTCCTTCAAATAATATACTTGTCAAAATACATGTAAATACATGTAAATACCAATTAATGATAGTGTGTAATTAGTTTATTAGCGACAATCAAAAGATAAACCTTTTTTTTATATAAAAAAACATATTACCAGTCTCTGTATGCAAGGGTAGAATGATTGTTAAACCCAACTAAATGATATAGAATAGAATAACGAGATTGAATAAGAGCGACGGTAGCCAACTGAATAGGTCAAAACCTAAATATTGTCCGTCGAATAATTCTGAAATTTTTAAAATAAATACTGGATTCGATAGTGCCAGATTATTATCCCCAGCACCGAAGCATGAAATTGGGGAAATCCGACTGAAGAATTAAAACTACCAAGGGTCATGGAGTACGGTCAAACATCCAACCGAGATTTAGTGTAATCCTTAAGATCATAAAATATTGTATCATAAAAAATTACCTCATAATGCAAGATCGACCATTATGTTGCAAGTTAATATAAAGAACCTAAAGGAAAAATTAACCTAGGCCAGCTGAATATTCCGGTAGAATCAGACTTGCCAGACGGGTAAGGAAAGAATCCATGTTGGATTGCAACAACTTACCTACGACTGTAAGCCTAATTTACTCGGCTAATAAATTTAATAAATCTAAATATAATAATTCTAATATATAATATAAATAAATTTGAAACAATTATATTTACTTGTAATCCTGTTGCCATAGATAAACACAGGTTAATATTTAATGAACTCCCATAATTAATAAATTTTTTTTTGGGTTTAAGGAAATTCCGAACCTACACAAGGTAAAAAACAAAAAAAAACAAACAAAAAACAAATTGAGAATATTTCAATATAGTAATTTTTTTTATTAGAGTGTAGAATACATTTTTATTGGTGGAGCATAGATTAAATTAGGAACCACCGTTATCATCAGTTTTTAACTTGTATTTTTATGTCATAGACAATTAGGTTTTCGTATGGGGACGCACAGGAAGGTACATAAGCGTATAGGTAGTATATAAGGGTATCAATAAAATTGTTTAATTTCGCGGGTTTGTTTGATATCAGTCTGATGAGATGGTGAGAGAGTTTCTAGATTTTTGGAAAACAATTTAATTAAGGGACCAGAACAAAATCGGACGCAAGCCTTCTATCGGCAGTCCGTGAACCCCAGTGGGTGCTAGACAATTATAGTATGTTAAGCATGCTCACTTTTTGCAAGTACTCAAACCCTTGATACAGTACCAACGTTGATTACTCAACGGGTATCAAGCAGTAAAACGATGTTGTATTCTGGGTTACGCTGGAAACAGCATTAAAGAGCAAAATATTTGATCATCAGTAACCCACCACAGAGTATACTCTGTTAGATTTCCTGTAGATTTGAAAATTTTAAATTCTTGTTTCAACTTATCAAATTTTGGCTGAGTCATTGTTTGAATAGATGACAAATTTATGCGTTTTAATAATTCTTGGGCCAAGCTTTAAAGTCCATCGTTCTGACCTGAGACACTTTGAGAATTTGCAGTATCATTTTCATCATTTGTTGTCTCAGCTGACACATAAAAGCGTTCCATTAATTCTGAATCATACTTCAGATTGAAAGTTCGTGGGACTGAAGCTGTATCGAGTCATTCGATGAGATCACAAAGAGTTTCGTCCATTCTTTTATCCATATATTTTTTTTATGTTCACTAATAATTCTACGCTTATAGTGGAAGAGCTTTGAGATATTTTTTTTCATACAAATACTAACAAATATTTTATTACTATGCTTATATAATTGGCTATATCTATGAAAACTTTCAAAAATTTCTAATTAAAATTAATTGAATGTATTGCAAATTAATCGAAATATAAACTAAAAAATGAAATTTTTAAAGTAAAATTATTTATTCATATCATTAATTCAAAAAAGTAAATATAATTTTCAAAAACTTATATTTATAGCACGGGGTGTTTAACCTTTTGCAGCATCGGGGCCAATGTTAAATTTTTTGAAGTTAGGCATTAAAAAGTTAACTACATAAAAAAGTTTAGTTTTATTTTAAAATGAAAAATAAATTGTATATAATATTATAATATTGTATCACGATTAGAAAATGGTGAAACACAACATCAACATTGGAATGATTTATATTTTTTATACCATTCGCCGGCCGCAGGTTAAACACCCTTGATTTGTAATTTTATTATTTTTAATCATGAAATTTGAAATCTTTTTTCGAACAAGAAAATTAATCTACAAAATCAAATTTGTTTTAATAGTTCCACTCTATTATTTAGTAACTCTTTGAAAGACATTGAACAAAATTTGAAATTATTATAAATGACTTAATCTTTTCGTCAAATTTTATAAAACCTAAAATCTCTGTCAATAGTTTAGAAGCGTTACCTTTTTCTTACTTTCAAAGGTTTGAAATTAGCAAAGTATGGTTTTGATTACTTCTCTACAATTGTGTGACAATAAGTTTGAAAAACTTTACTTTCTATTGTGGCACATGTAAAAAATTTTCAATATAGAAAAGAAAATTCATTTTAGAAATAGATCTCTTTTTTTGTTTATCTTTTCACAGATCAATGTCCATTTTTAAAATTTGGTCCTGTATATTTTTTAAAACGTGTACATCTCAATATTCAAATATTATAACCTAAAAAAAGTAAAAATAGACATATTGGGTTAAACATACTATGTATAAATATCCGTAAATTATTAATAAAGTGGTTTTGAAAAATCCATAAACAATTAATTTACATTGATTCAACATTTAATCAATATTTATTATTATTAACTATTTATTCATAATTAAAATATAAAATTAAAATAATCGGTTTAAAATAAATTAGAAATTAACACTTAAATATCAAGGTCACGTTAATAGAGAAAAAGCCATATAATATATGATTTGCAAATAATTTGTTAATTTAAATATGAAACATACTGAAACTGTAATTCTTTCGCTAGATAATTAATAATTTTTGCTAGAAAGCCAGAAATATTATCTTTTGAATAAGGCAGAGATTTATTGTACTTTGTGAAGAATGGAACATACTTAATGTAAATACTAAATGTCATTCGAAGTCTTTATAATGTATTACTTACTTCCATTGAGCAAATTCGTATTGTTTTATTTCTGAAACTATATTTAGTCGTAGGAATAGGTTTTATAAAATAATTCTCCACAGTTTTAGACTCATAGTAAAAAGAATTGTTGAAAAACTTCATAATTACTTGTTGTTGGGAATTGAAATAATTCCATATTTCAATAACAAAATCGTTTTCTAATAACTGGAAATAAGAATTTATAAATTAATTACAAAATTTATTGTTATTTCGTTTATTTTCATAATGGCAAAAGATCAAAAATTATTATTCTATGCAAAACAAATTTTTAGTATTGCATTTATCAAGTTGTTTACACTTGACAAAGGTAGTGTCCAAAATTTGAGTTATAAAAAAAATATTTTGAAATGTAGTCATAATAAAAAAAAATAAAATATCATAAGAAAATAGTTCAAATAAAAATAAAGGATTTTAGCGATATTATTATTTATAAAATATATTTGGTTTTACAAATACAATTTACTGACTTACTAGATATATATTTCGGCTAGACAAAATTGTGGAAAAATTAAGTAAATCTATAAAATTGTAAACTGCTACAAACAAACCTAAGTTGGACGATTTACACCAGTGTTTCTCAAACGGTGTGTCGTGAAGTTGAACCAGCTGTGCCGCGAGACTTACAAAAACTATGTTAAGCTTTTTACTATGGAAAAGTCGCTTCTGTCGATCAAAATTACAAAGAATTCTCTTTATTACCTTATAAAAATCTCTCGTAATCATATTTAATTAGTATAGACTAAATACTAGCTTTTTTATATATCATTGGAAAGTCAAAAAATTTGTAAAAATATTTGATTTTTGGATAGGTGTGCCGCGAGCTTTTTTAATTTTTTAGTGTGCCGTGAGCGAGAAAAGTCTGCGAACCACTGATTTACACAAACCTTGCCAGGGACAACCAAAAGAAGATGCACATTCATTCATGTAAAATACTATTATTACACACATAGGATTCAAAGAAAAAATAAAAAATTTATTTATTCAAGAAGAATAGTCCCTAGAACTTGCTTTACTTTTCTTAATTTTTTGAATACCATGTCATCAATTAAACTTAAAATTTTATTCTCTTTTATTTAAATGCGTATCATTGTAATTCAAGGTTCTTCACTTTAAACCAGTAGTTACTCCAGATTCCTGTACAATTTTAACTTTCAGCCCCATACATAAGTTATTCCCAAATTCAACACTTTTATTAAAATAAATTAGAAAAGTCTCTCATCAACTTGTATAATCGCAATTAGAATCATCAAACTCTGCAATCAGCTCAATAATATTTAAATTTTCAATATGTATTTTGAATTATTTTATAAATTAAATTGAAGACAATTTGATAATAATATTAATAATAATAATAATAATAATAATAATAATAATAATAATAATAATAATAATAATAATAATAATAATAATAATAATAATAATAATATAAAAACAATATTATTATAATTATTCAATACCATATTATTAAGATATAATAATACAACCTTTTTGGTAAGAAAGACAAGTTAGTCATATTTCATAAATGTAGAAGTATTTAAACTTAGGAAATTTTCATAGAAATTCCTTAAAATCAATAAAATCACCGAAAAAAAGGTATTTAATATTTTAGGTATTTAAACAAAAAACATGTTTCAATAATTCACAAATAAATATCAACACATTAAAATTATTTTTTTGTTTTTTATAAAATATATTGAAATAACAAAATTAAAACTCCGGACTTAAACTATACAATTCAAAAGTTGATTCAAGGATCTCAAGCGATGTAGCAAAGTAATTGCGCATCAAAATCAGAAGAAGTTAAAGGCAGATCTGAACGAGTCTTAACAGATTTTGCAAGTGATGAATCAACAAACTACATGCTGTCAGGGAATTTCTCAATGTACGTGATGATGGAGATAAATCTTTTGGTAGTTGTCAGAATAATATTTAATTGCCAAGTAGAAAATTAGATGCTTGTTTTCTTAAATTAATCACATCCATATTTTAAAAACAGAACAAAACTATATTTTTAAAACAATCTCTATTTTTAGCTTAAACTCTTTAGAGTGGTTTTTCAACTTTAGTTTCATTGAAAACAAAAGTCAGAAACCGTCTCAATGTGGAACATGGCATGAGATGTGCTTTAAGTGACACTAAACCTAACATAAAAATACTTGTAAACGCAAAACAATTTCAACCCTCACACTGATTATTATTATTAATTCATAGTTAAAATATCGTAATATTGTTGTGTTTTTATGTAGCAACAATGTATCCAGTTTCTGACTAACTGCTGGGCAATGACAACTTTGTAATTAATAAACATTAGAATTCGCTTGCATTGAGTGTTTTTATAACATTTTAAAAGTGGGGTAAATTTTGATTTCCTAACAGGTTACAGGGGTAGCAGTATTATAAAGGTTAGGAACCACTGCTCTACCCAATTCTTGTGATCTCTATCTTTAAGACTCTAAAATTTAGAGTGATATGAATGGCGTCTCTAATTGTTCTGAATTGTCTTTCGATTAGCCATTTGCTGAATGATGGCAGGGGCTTGAAAATATAATTTTAATGTTGTGCTCCTTCATTAAATTATCCATAGCTTTGCTCTCAAATGCTTTACCCTGTAGAAATCTCGGCGCACGAAATTTTAAAATCTAATTATTTCTTAAAATTGTTGTAACGGTTTTTTCGTCTTGTGATTTCACTGCGTGTAGTGCAACATATTTACTAAAACTATCGATAATTCCTACGATATATTTCATTCCATATGACTTGAACGCACGTCATACATTCACTTCTTGACAATGCATCTGCATTGCAATGTTCTTCTCCTTTCCTAAATTGAAATTCTATTTCCAAACTACTTAAATAATTTATCCATGTCTGGAATTGTGGAGTGATAGGTTTCTTTGTCTTCATCATATATGCTATGGCTTTATGATCCGTGCGTAATATAAACCTTTTCCCATAAAGATAATGTTTAAAATGATTTGTGAAATAATATGTTTCTAAAAGTTCTTTTCTTGTTATGCAATAACCCACCTTGTGTTTCGACATAGCATGCGATCCATAAGCAATAACATTTTCCTTTCCAGAACTATCTGTCTGTGACAAAACAGAGCCAATACGATCGAAGATAGCGTACGTATCTAACATGAAAGTTTTTGTAAAATCAGGAAACTTTAATATTGGTGCATTAATCAACTTATCTTTCATATTCGTAAATGCACTTTCACATTCTTCTGTCCAAATCAACTTCTTCTCTTTGCTTCCACACAGCTTTTCTAAATGTTTTGAATCTTCTGTATAATTCTTTATAAATTTTCTATAGTAATTGGTTAACCCAAAAAATCTTCTTAATTTCTTAACACAATTGGGTCTTCCAAATTCTTTGACTGCTTTAATTTTTTCTTCTTCTGTTTTTACTCCATCTTTGCTGATTATATGTTCGAGGAACTTTACTTCATTTTTCAAGAATTGACATTTAGACGCATTAATTTTCAGTCCTGTTTGTTCTATTTTCCTGAAAAACTTTTCGATATTTTCGTAGTGTTCCTTTAATTCTTTTAAAAATATAAGAATATCATCCAAATACACTATCGCTATTTGCCAATTAAGTTCCCCTAATACCATGTTCATTAATTTTTGAAAGGTTGCCGGAGCTGCTGCTATTCCAAATGGCATCCTGTTAAAACAGTATTGTCTGTTTTTAGTAGAAAAAGCTGTCTCCAGTCTCGATTCTTCATCAAGTTCTACTTGGTAGTACGCATTCCCTAAATCAATTGTGCTGAAATATTTTGCACCTCCCAATGCATCTAATAATTCATTTGTATTTGGGATTGGAAATATTTGTCGTTCTGTGACATTGTTTAGTGCTCTAAAATCCAGAAAAAATCGTACATCATTTTTATCTTTTTTCTTTACACCATGGCGATTAACATTCTTTAATGATTCCAAATTTTTCCATTTCTTTAATATTTTCATCAATCTTTCCATTCAAATTGGCTGGCTGTCGCCTTGAATTTATCACAAAAGGTCTTCCTGATGTTAAAATTTCATGCGTTATTATTATTGTCTTACCCACATCCCATTAGTGTTTCATAAAAATTTACTCAAACTTTCTGCATAGCTATATAACATTACCATCTTTACATTGGTTAGATTCACTCAATTCTTTTACGTTTTTTATTCCAGCAATAGTTTCATCGTCCTTTAATAAACTATCCTTCATCTTTAACATTATGTCGAATTTTCTCAAGAAGTCTATTCCTACTATTACCTTTGGTGAAATCTCTTTGGCCACAATAAATTCAATTATTCTCGTCTCTTTCGTTCCCACTATTTGAACTGCAATATTTATCTTTTCTACTATAGATACCGGTGACTCATTTGCACATCTCAATTTAACATAACATTTTCTAAATTAAACTTTCCTATTTATTTATTAAAAAATTTCTCTATACACAATATTGCCCGTGAAAATTCGATTGTCGATGAGTAAATGAATATTATAATAAATATTTATATATAATATAATAATAATATAATATAATAATAATATAATATAATAAAAAATAATAATTATTATTTATTTATTTATTTAAATTTAATAAAATATAACTGAAAAATAAATTGAGCGTTACAGAATCAGTGAGTGAGTGAGTGAGTGACCTGGGTCTTTATAATATATATTACATCTGTTTAAATAATTAAAATAATCAAACAGACCAGCTTTATCTAATTAAAATAGAATTTTATTTTTGATCAAGGATATGGATAAAAATTAAAATACAATCTTTTCAAAATAATATTTACAGAATATATATTGTTAAAATAATTCATGTGACACAGCGATTAAAAATGAGGGTTTATTCTGTTTAAAACAGCCACGAGCAACTTGTTTTTGTTAGGGGCCAGTTCAGTCTTTGAAAATGTTTCGGGGGCCGGATGTATTTAGCACGAATTTATTAATATATATTCCAATAATATATCTTTTTAATAGCAAAGATCATTTAAATTTACATGATTAGGCATATATTATATATTATATACTATATACTAGTTGTTATTGGAAGGCAAAATATACAAACTATGAAAATACCCAAATTTAACTTTAATAATCCCATATTTAAAGTTTATTTACTCGCACAAACTCTGGATTGTTCGAATTTATATTTTTTATGCTTCTCAAGTTTGCATATACTACTCAAATATACCCAACATATCAATATCAATCTTGTTCTGGTTTTGGTCTGTGTGACATTTGACACTTCTTATCACGACATAAATCTGAAATATTTGCCTTGATAGTTGATGTTGCTACTCGTAATTCGTTTGACAAGTTATCATCAGTGAGCCGACATCTGTTTTTGCACTTTGTTTGTTTCATCTTAGAAAAGAATTGTTCACAGATGTAAGTGCTGGGGAAAAGTGAGACCATTTTCAGCGCATGATATAGGATTGATGGAAACGCTTTCTGAGAAATGTAGAGTTTGTAGAATTGAATCAAAGAGACGTCACGAAACTTTCTTTCCAGATCACCATTACACTGCAATTCAATGAGTTCCATTTGCATTGATTCTGGTGCTGTCTCAACATTAACACTGAATGGTTCAGAAAATAGTTTGAAATCATTTTCATGTTCGGCAAAATCAGCAAATCTTGAAGAAAACTGTGTTTTCAATGCAATTATGTGTTCATTAAATTTCTTCGTGTTAGCTAAATTTGCATCATTTTTGCAATCAGTTAAATTTGGAAAATGCACCGTAATGTCCTTTGATAATTGATTCTCCCATAGTTTCAGCTTTGTCTGAAATCCTTTGATATGATCGTAAAGATTATTTATCAGTTGATCTCGGCCTTGTAACTTCGTATTTAGATCGTTCAGATGCGTTGTGATGTCAACCAAAAGGCCAAGTCAAGTAGCCAATTTGCATCGGATAACTTCGGAATTGGTTTCGACTTCATCTCCATAAAAAGTTTAATTTCTTCACGAAGGCAATAAAAGCAATGCAATACTTTTCCTCTGCTCAGCCAACGAACTTCGCTAAAGTAAATTACATCCGAGTATTCTGTCTCAATGCTAGTGAGAAACTCTTTGAATTGTCGATGATTCAATCCACGTGATCTTATGAAATTCACGGTTTTCACAACAACTGTCATCACATGGTCCATCTTTAGTTCTTTTACACATAAATTCTCTTGGTGGATTATGCAATGTGATGCAATTAATTGCTCACTTCCTTTCATTTTAACAAGCTCCGCCTTCAATAAACCAACTACTCCATTTTTTATTCCAACCATTGCCGGAGCTCCGTCTGTCGTTATTCCTGTTAGTTTTGGAAGAAAAAGCCCGTTTTCTGCCAATGCAGTTTTTATTTCATCAAAAACATCTTCTCCAGTTGTAGTCCCTTTCATGCTCGCTAATTTCAACAGTTCTTCCGTAACGTGGAAGTCCTGATCAACCCCACGCACAAAAATTGCTAACTGCGCGGTGTCTGTCATATCCGTGCTTTCATCAAGGCATATTGAATATACTTGAAATAGTTCAGCTTTTTCTTTCAAGATTGTTTCAATGTTTTTTGCAATATCATGAATTCTTCTTACGATTGTAAATCGAGAAAGGCTGATATTCGAGAAAAGTTGTTTTTTTTCGGGACAGATACAATCCACAGCAGCATCAATGCATTCTTTGACAAACTCCCCATCAGAAAACGGTTTCAGTTTCTTGGCAATTATCTCACTTATCATGAAACTCGCCTTCACAACACACTCAACCTCTTTATTAACTTTGATAAAGAATGTCTGTTGCCCTAGAAGTGCTTTTCGGAGAGATTCGATCCTATCTTTCCTTAATTGTCCCTGTATCTGATCGAACTTTTCTGCATGCTGAGTCTGGTAATGCCGTCTTACATTAAATTCCTTTTTAACGGAAATTAATTGCGAGCAAACAAGACAAACGAGCATATTGTTTGATTCTACAAACAGATAATCCGATGTCCACTTATCATTAAATACTCGGTGTTCACTGTCAACTTTTCGTTTTTTTGTAATAGTGCTCATCCTCAACTGTGGTTGAAATTGCGTATTTTTTTTTATAATATAAACATAAAATTATAAGTTTTGTTCATAGAGGTAGTGAACATAAGTTTTGATAATTGAACTGTTGGCTAAAGGAGTTTTATTGTACAACCTCACCTGCCTAATAATATGACAACAAGGGCATTAATGCATTCATTCCA
>CAUHTR010007593.1:31432-62456 GCA_959609185.1 Schmidtea polychroa | reverse complement strand
GCATTGCCGACGGAATGGATTGACCTACATCAGTGATCATTTTAAAAACCAGTAAAAAATAAGTATTTCTGATTTTAAGATCTTGTCGAAGAGTTCGAGTAACCACTAGCAACGAGTAACGTGTGAGTCGTTGCTAATTAGATCTTTAAATTCTATAATTAATATTTAAATTGCCCATCCCACAGGGATTTTGAGTGTATTTAAATCATTCAACTTGTATATTTAATATTTGGGATGCTTTTATTGTTTGTTAAATTTTTTGTATGAAAACAATTTTTAATTTTGAAATTTAAATTACATTTATTTGTATGAGAATGTTAATAATTTTTGTGCGTTTTTTAAAATTAAATAATTTTTATATGATTAAAAAAATGTCTTTGAAAATTTTATTAAAATATTTTTAATTTTCATACAATTTGATTATGATTATTATTGTTAATTTGTTTGAATATTCTTATTTTCATTTAGTTGTTATTAATACGATTCCTAGCCTGAAGAAGGCTGTTAAATGGTCGAATATATAGCAATGTTATACTATAATATACTTAGTTGGCGATTTCTATTATAAATTATTTATTATAACTAATTATTTTTTATTTGATCATTAGCAAAGTTGATTAATTTTAACATTAACTAAAATTTTCATTTATTTATTTTCGAACTTCAGATATCTTTTGATTTGAGTGAATACACAGCCGAAGTTGATGCAGTAGGTACTCTTAGGCTATTGGATGCAATCAGAACGTGTGGCTTAGAAAAACATGTGCGTTTTTACCAGGCGTCAAACTAGTGAAATGTTTGGAAAAGTGGCTGAAATTCACAAAAAGAGACAACTCCGTTTTATCCTCGTTCGCCATATGGTATATTTTTTATGAAAAAATGTTTTATTATCATACATCTATTCTCAAACATAATCATTGACGTAAAATAGAGTAACCTTCCATTTCGCATTTTGAGGGGCAAATTTTGGCCAATTTTCCTAATAAACGTTCTTCATTATCAATGCACTGTTTTTTAATTTTACATTTACTAATGTTCAATGACGCCTAATATTAATTTAAAATAAAAATAAAATCTATGAATAAATTATAAGTTAGGTGCAAATTGTAAATAAATATTGTAAGAATAACTAGTTTAAGTCATAGAATTGTTAATAATCAATAATAATAATAATCAATAATAGTAATAATCAATAATAATGAAAATTGGTCGCCCAGTTTAAGTATCAAAAATAATAAATTTATGAGTGATACATAAAATTAAGAATTTATTATTTAGATCACATTCATATTTAAAATTTACGTACTATTATGAGATGATATTACATATTAATATAATAATTAGCATAATATTTTACACCTTCTCTGCTAAGAAATTCCTATAACCACTCTACGTTGTATATTCGTATTTTCAAATTATCTAATTTTAAATGATAGTTTTGGTTGTTTTTTCTCATGGTCGCTTCTGGACTTTCATATCTATCTTCATATTTGTTTCGTGATTGCTATGTGCACTATCACCTTTTTTAGATGTTCTATTTCCTTTTTTTGCTGATATCAATGAAATAATTTTTTAATCTTCTGTATTATATGAAAAATGATTCCATGCCTAGCCAATAAAAATAAAAATACTCTTGCCAAAAAATAGTTTCTGCTGGACTTACTCTTGTGAAAACATATACAGTAATATTCTTCATAAATTCTAATAACATTTTTAATTTAATATCTTTTTCTGATATGTACAAAGCATTTCCAATTGTGCAAAACAGTATTTCTATTCGAAAAGTTCCTGGATGATGGCAAGGATTTGAAAACAAGATTTTTAATTTTAAATTTGTCTGACAATTGTTTGAGCATTTTATATAACAAAACTGTGAGTGAACCACAGACTTATATTCACTTTCACTTTTATGTTTACTCATCTTGTTCTGAGACCTCATTCAGCAATATATAGATATATATTTACCGAACTGATCAATTATTTGTAAAACATAAATTTTCTATTTTAGAGTTTTTAAATTGACCACAAAAGTCTATGAATTTTCATATTAAGGACGTCTGAAGGTTTCATTAATATTTTTTCTGTTCGTATCGTTACCACTTTCCTTCTTTGATAGCCTTCACATTTTTGAACCGTTGATCTCATGAGTACTATTTTCTCCACCATATCATATTTCCTACTGACATTTATTAATTTTCTTAAACACTGTAGTAGTTAGTAATCACCATTCTCTTATTTTCCCAAAAAGATTCTTTTGTAATGTTTCTATAATGTTGCGGAAATAAAGAGATGTCATCCAAATAGATACCTGTTTCTTTAGAGTTCATTTTACCCAGTATTGTATTCATTAATCTTTGTAAGTATCCTGGTATGGTATCCTGTTAAAACAATACTATTTATTCTGTGTTGAAAAAGTTTTTTTATTAAAAATGGCTCAACCATTATTCACCACATAAGACAACAATAAGCTCTATTAAATAATTCATGTTAAATTTCTATATTTATTAAAATAAGCAATAAGTACTTTATAACCGCGTTTCATTACGAAGCAATAGCTATTAACTTTATAACTTGCAAATGTCAAAAAATCAGTTTACAAAAACAACAATTACAATATTCTTTATAACTTAGTATTTGTGAGATTCGCCGCATAAATTATAGATACATGTATTGTTACAATTTTTTCTTATACACTTTCAATTTTGTGCTAAAACTGAGAAATGATTTAATTTTTAGTAAAAATTGAAACAGTTTGGGTAATGAACACACATACATTCTACAATTTTTTAAAATATTCTGAAACAGTGTATTGTGATCGATATACAAATCCACACTGTCGCGGTGTCAAAAAGACAATAAGGTGTATTATTAAAATTTATTCTCATTTTACTGTGTAAATTTAGATCAGCCTGTTTTAAAATTAAAAACAAAATAGTAGTTTTCTAATTTTTTAGCTATGCTTAGAAGTTAAGTCTTAATAAAGAAGATTATAAAGAAAATTTTGAAAAACTTTACTAAATTGCATGCTTAAATTTGAAGGTACAGAAAATGTTTGGAAGTATCACACATTTAATCACAGTTCTCATATCAAAACATACTGTAAACTTTATTTTATTTGTAAACTTTATTCTTACATTGTAAATAAAAATAACATTAGTTAACACTTAACTCTATATAACCTTTAGTGGAACTGTGTGCATGTTTACTATTCACAAACTTATCAATTCGTGGCTCGATTGTTGATAGTACTACCCGTAAAGGAGAATATGTATTCATTCTACTCCTGTACTTCGTCTTAGTAATGCTCTTGGACCGAAAAACCAGTTTCGCAGAGGTGCGTTGAATGAAATGGGAGAACTTTCAAATCAATTTCAGCAAGTTGAGGATATTCAGGTTTGGCATATATCCGAAATGAGGCTAGTGATGTTACGGTTAGGAAACTCATCTTCAACCCTTCGTCAGCACTTAGATCTAACAGTTTATTTTGTAAAATGACATTCAAATCAGCAGTTAACACTATAAATGGATTTCGAATTATTCAGTTATTATTCCAATTCGATTATCCTCTTCTCTTCTAAAACTCGAAACGATCAATTTAATTAGTTAAGTGTTCAGTGATGACCTTTCCTAGAGATGAGATATCCAGCATTTCGCCTGCTTTAATGACGGTTGCGGCTAAATTATAAAACATATCGTAAAAATCTTGCGACACTACTCTTACATACATCTAGCTTTCGTTTATGATCATTGATCTTGTCAGCCATTGTGAAGGATGAAGCCATCTTTCCTTGCATGGAGGTGTTGAGTTCATTTAAGTTAGAAAATATGTCTGTCAAATAAGCCAACTTGGCTATCCAATTTACTTTTCTAAATAGCTCTGACCAATCTGGTTTGCTTTCAAACAGAAATTCGGAAAGCTCCATTCGCATTTCAAAAGTTTTAGACAATACGTTGTCTCTTGACAACCAACGTACATCGGCATGCAATAGAAGCAGTTTGTGTTCAGCCTCCATGTCACCACAATACAGCTGATGGCATATAAAGGGAAAGGATCCTAAGTATTAGTAAAACCAAATGGTTAAAATAAGAAATAAACTTATATCTCATGTTTCCATACTTTTTTGCCCACTGTTTATATGCGACCATCGCTGAAGTATGAAAAATAAATGCTCATCTCAAAATAAAATATACAAGACGTAACCACCACCAAGATGACGATCAGGAGAATGTACAGAAAATGTTTGGAAGTATCACACATTTAATCACAGTTCTCATATCAAAACATACTGTAAACTTTATTTTATTTGTAAACTTTATTCTTACATTGTAAATAAAAATAACATTAGTTAACACTTAACTCTATATAACCTTTAGTGGAACTGTGTGCATGTTTACTATTCACAAACTTATCAATTCGTGGCTCGATTGTTGATAGTACTACCCGTAAAGGAGAATATGTATTCATTCTACTCCTGTACTTCGTCTTAGTAATGCTCTTGACCGAAAAACCAGTTTCGCAGAGGTGCGTTGAATGAAATGGGAGAACTTTCAAATCAATTTCAGCAAGTTGAGGATATTCAGGTTCGGAAAGCTCCATTCGCATTTCAAAAGTTTTAGACAATACGTTGTCTCTTGACAACCAACGTACATCGGCATGCAATAGAAGCAGTTTGTGTTCAGCCTCCATGTCACCACAATACAGCTGATGGCATATAAAGGGAAAGGATCCTAAGTATTAGTAAAACCAAATGGTTAAAATAAGAAATAAACTTATATCTCATGTTTCCATACTTTTTTGCCCACTGTTTATATGCGACCATCGCTGAAGTATGAAAAATAAATGCTCATCTCAAAATAAATATACAAGACGTAACCACCACCAAGATGACGATCAGGAGAATCGATAAACCACTACAAAAAAGAACGTGAAAACAATGTATGGAACATCATCAAGAAAACAATTACCAACAGAGCAATTTTATAGAAAAAACAGTATATGTTTCAGATAGAAAACTATCGACTTTTTCTTTTAAGTTGATTAAATGAATAAATTTTAAGTAAAATTAATGGTAATCAATGACATAGAAGCTGTATTAATAAACAAAATTCCAACTTTTACGGGACTGGGTTCAAAATTTATGCAGGCCAGAAACAATCCCAATATTACTAAATAATTTTTCAAGCCTTTTACTTTCAAAGTCGTTAAATCCATTATCAAAATTTATGAAATTTTCAAAAATAAGTATGATTTAACTTTTAAATGAAATAAAACTTCATTTTAATATTTTTAAAAATTATTATAATAATTAATGTTTAAATTTTAAACAAGTAAATTTTTATCAATTTGATAATAATTAGTTTTAGCCGAAAATTTTTACTTTTTATTAAATATATACTTTACGGGCTTATATTATCAATTAATTATTTAAGATTTTACTAATATTTAAATTAATATTTTATCATAAATTTTACATTCTCTTGCGGCTCCCCTTTGTCAGTCCCTGATTTAAGTAAATATTTAACTTTTTTTTTAAATAAAGGAATACATGAATTATTTTCACAGGTGTAGCAAAGCTTTATGCGTATTGGATTGTTGTTAACTATAAAGAAGCTTACGATATGTTTGCTTGTAACGGAATACTTTTTAATCACGAAAGTCCCAGAAGAGGTGAAAATTTCGTGACTAGGAAAATTACGAGAGGAGTTGCAAAAATTCTTTTGGGAATTCAAGTTAATATTTTTGATTTATTTAATGTTTTATGATAATTAATTAACTTATTCTTTTGTAGGTAGTTGGTGTGATGAATTAAATTGAATACTAATTCATTAAAATTTAAATAATTATATAGGTAAGTAAGCAAAAATATGTTTTATCAGTGTTAGCACTGATTATTTCGATTCGTCACCACACAGTTTCGGCTAAATAATATAAAGCAGCCAATTAAAAAAAAATTTTTTTAAATATTATATTTATTTCATATCTAATGGGTCACTATAAACACGAATTGTGGCACTTCGTTAAGAACTGGATGTTCTTTTAGTGCAAGTTTCAATTTATTGTAAAATACATGATTTCAGGACCTGAATGATTATGGAATAACGCATAAATAAAATCACCAAATGGCAAATTTTATTATAACTTTTAATTTTGTTCGACAACATGGCATTTTTATTTTAATGTTATCTGAAAATCGACTTTCCTCTATCGAATGATGCATAATTTTTCCAATTCGGACCATTAATTATTTTTTAACAGTTATCTACAATATAATAATTCTCTATTTTGAACATACAAATCTATGGAGAATATTGTATTTTGAATCGATAACATGATTCCGTCATTTTCGCCAGGTTATAGATAGTATTACTAATAATGATGATAGCGCCTAATAGTAAGAGCGATCTTGGTAAGCTAAACATTTACTTTCTATTTTGCAAAAGTTGTATGTTTGAAATTCATTATTAAATATGCTTTATTAACTTATCCAGAAAATTCCTTACGAATGTAAGAAACCATATCATAAAAATTCCTATCATATAAAGCGATAAAACTCATCCTAATTAAGTTTATAAGATAGATTTATAGAATGCATATATAAATAATGTCATAACGATTATTAAAACTTTGCAATGAGACAATTTACTCTTTTTATTTTATTTTTTTGGAAAATTCTTGGAAAAAATACTATTGTAAAATTTACTAGAACTCGAAATGGAGTTCATTCATCTTGCATCTTCCTAAAATGCATAAACAATGCAAAAACACTCCAAAATTTTAAAACGAGATTAGATTATCCGACATATTCCTAAAATATATACAACTAATATTATAGAAGCTCCTAAAGTGAGAGAGTTCATTTTGATTCATGTATCTAGTATGTATGTAGTTCTTTTAATGAATTCATAATTTGAATTATCGAGTTGATTCTTGAAGTTATTGAGTTGTTGAGTATTTAGTTTCAGTTCTTTTGAGTTAGGAGATTTGAGAGTTTTGTTTGAGTGTAGGATTCTAGTTTTTCTCCTTGAAGTTTATTAGTTCTTGCATTCTGTGTGATGCGTCTTTATATACCTAAAATCAGTGGCTGTAGGGGACTACTAGATCGCTATGGACTACCATAGTGCTTCTCCACGAACTCCCGTAGATTTTTTCGTCAGCAACCTACTTATTTTTATTGTCAACTGTTCAAATTGTTTGTAATTTTTTGATAAAATTGGGTTTAAATTGTTTATTTGTTTTCTAAATGGTTTTATATATTGATAAATATTCACTAATAAATCTAGGAAAACATTGAACTAGGAAATCTTAATGCAAAACGAGATTGGGGACATGCACGAGATTATGTAGAAGCTATGTGGCTTATGTTACAGCAGAATGAACCAAAAGATTATGTTGTAAGCTCTGGTGAAAGCCACTCTGTTAAGGAATTTGTAGAAAAAGCTTTCTTACATATTGGAGTGACTATTAAGTACTGATTAAAGTTATTTATTTTGAAAATAAAAGTATATTAGATGGCAGGGTAACGAAATTAATGAAGTTGGAGTAGATGCTGACACCGGTATAGTAAGAGTTAAAGTGAATCCTAAATATTTTCGTAATACTGAAGTGGTTAGTTTATTTATTTCAAAAAAATTTAATCTATTTTGTTAGTCTTTTGAATATTTTTAAAAATTCATAATTTACTTTATTAATACGGGGATGTTTTATAGTCATTAAATATTCTGGTAAAACATTAAATCAATTCATTTAGTATCATATTTATCTTTTGGTTTCACCTTAGATCTTTTTTTAATTTAATAATTTTTGTAAAACTATAGATCAAAAGAATATACAAAACAAGGTTCATGATATTTCTGTACAGCCTTTATCAAGTGTCTTTTTTATTTATACAACAAATCATAATCGTTCCGAATCTCACTGATGCATTCGAAATTTACAGTCGCAAGTGACCTTAAAAAACCACCTCGAGTAGAAAACGAATCTGATTAGCTTTATTGGAAATTTCTCTCGCTCCTTTTATAACACTTTAACTCTTCAATTTTTTTGCTCGCTCTGTCTTCGACCATTATGTCAATTTGGTCAAGTTTTTAGTATTATTTATAAGACTTAATTTATAAATTCACTCACTTAATTCTACATTAGGTTACTTGCCACGAGAAGCCCCTTCAAAAATATCAACGTTTAATATTTAAAATTATTTTTATTGATATTGCACTTCAATTTTATTTTTACGTTTTTGTCTTAAATTTTATATTTTAAATTAAAATTTCTAATTGCTTTAATTCTGTTTTTACATTAATTTTGCAAAAAATATATTTATTCATAAGTACATATCCATCCATCTTTTAATAATCATTCAATTTCCATTTTTAATTAATTATTAAAATGAACTCGTGGTCCCAACGTCCTCAGTTGATTTTCTCTTCATTAAACATATAGCTTTTAATCAAATCCAACTAATTATTGTTAGTCTATAGATTTAGAAATTTTTTTTGTATCATTTGTTACATTTTTCAATATTCTAATTTTTTAAATGTTTATTAAATTATTAAATAAGAAAATTGAAACATACTTAAAAACAATTTTAAATTGCTTTATTGAATACTACCGTGTTTTTTTTAATCTTTTGAGATCGATTCTAATAAACTTTCAACATGATTACATTTTTCGTGATTTTTGAATCTGGACGAGCTGAGCTGTCCATTTTAGAAATCTTAAATTTGATTTTAAAAGAAATTCAAACTTATATTTAATATTTCGTTATCAAACTAGTATTGTTTTGCCATTTTAGTGATTAACGAAAAATTTTAAAAATACGCTAAATAAAATTAAGAACATTTAATTTTCTAAGCCGGAAATTTAAAAAAAAATTGTTTTCATTTTCTATTTATGCACATAAAGTTAATTGTGTAAATTATAATATTTAGGAAGAGCTACTTGGTGATAATTCTAAAGCTCACGCAGAACTTGGTTGGACGATTAAGACAGATTTTGAAACTCTTGTTAAAGAAATGGTAGAATCGGATATAAAATTAATGAAATCCAATCCATTAGCATAATTAATTTAATGACGTTCATTTTTATTTTTAATATTATTCTTTGTACAAAAATTTCTTGTCAAATGTTGTCTTATCAATATTTTCATAAATCAAAAATTGCCAAATTTTAAAACAGCAACATGATTTGTAAGGTAATCGGATGCACTTGTAAAGAGTTTCTGTCTATCGACTAATTTTTAATTCGCAGAGGTTTATATGATTTTCATACGCCATGTTTACAAGTTTACAGATATTTTTGCAGAATTTTTTTTAGATTTTCTGTGACCAAGCTCAAAATAAGTGATGTGATTTTCAGAGTTGAATCAGCAATATTGCATAATTATCTGGCGCGAAAGTTCGAAACTAGTCTACTATTGGAACTTGCACTGGGTACCACTCACCTTGTTATGTTTATTTTAAATAGTAATAATAATAGAATAAAATAAAAGTAATTAAATAAGATTTAATCATTTACTACATTTACTATACATAATTATAGAATACCAAGACCAGTGGCTATTTTTATAAATATTTTTTTATTTTCTCAGTCACCATTTTCTTCTACCAATGGGAAAACTTTTGATTCTGTTATCTAAATAATAATATTAATAATAATTAAAAAATAAAATAATTATAGTCCACTAAAAGGTTATTTGATTACTGGGTCGTTGGTGATATTTATAATTACAAATTCTTACTTTGACTCCAAGCGTGCTTTTAACTGACCCATAAATAGCAATTGATAACATGAAATTTTATTGATAATCACAAATAATTTTCACTACTCAATAACACGATTGGTTCAACAATCTGGCCGACAATTACACAGCGCTTATTACGACACTCTGTGACGAATAGCACTCACGAATAATACTGGGTTGGGGATCACTAGCTACCGATTGGTTCTAACAACGGTGAATTTGAGCTGGTTGTTTTCTTTGCGTGACTTGGATTCTACTCGCTAAGCGTTTTCTTTAGCACTCTTTGATCAATAATTAGTTTTTGTTTCTCGTTTAATTTTCTTCGACAACTTTCTTCAATTACCTCAATAACTTCTCGTCTGGTTTCTAACAATTCTTTTCTGGCGATTTTCTCCAACCATTATTATCTTAACAATTCGTTTCGGCGAATTTCCACAATTTCCGTTACAAATTTTCCTCTCAAATTTCTCGTCTCCACTTTCTAATACAATTTCATCGTCCTTTTCTTCTGCTTCTGCCTCTTTTTTATATAGCTCATCATTTTGTGGTACTTAGGCTTATCTTTCTGTTTTTCCTAATTTACCTTTGGAACACATAATTTTGCTTCCCACTATCTCTGACAGCTATCGAGATAATTTTTTTATAATTTCCATTTTTCGTTTATCCGCCTTTTTATTTGAATCCGCTATCTCTGCAGGCTGTCGAGATATGTATTTTCAGTTTTTGTTTTTTTGGAATTTGAAATTCATTTTCCCCTTTTTGTTCTCTTTAATTACTGATGACCTTTGTTTTAATTTCTTGTTCGACTTCTTTTGTTTGATACCTTTTCTCATTTCTCATTTCTCATTTCTTTTACTTTCGTTTTCTTCTGTGAGTTTCCATAGATCGTCCGTTTATTACGACGATTTTCCCTCAGGTAATTTTGTTTATTTATTATTATTTATTATTATTTATTATTTTTTTATCCTCAAGAACGTGAATAAAATAAGGTTAATAGTAGATCGTTGACTCGGTAACAAACCACTCATGACTTGAGATGTTCGCGATCAATGTGCCTTTGACGATCGTCATGTTAATACTGTCCACTGTCATTAATAAATAAAGGGCAGGTGAGCTGCTATCTTACAACTGCTCCCCTTTAAATTTCTTACGGGTCCTTGACTGTCGTTAGGAGTCTTACATCCTCAAATTTACTTTTTCTGCCTAGTAACAAGCTTCGGCCAATGTTTCCTTGTTATACTAACTCCCCCGATTGCTTTTATCGCGTTCCTTGTTTTTCAAAAAATAAATATAAAGAGCAACAGATAAAAAAACTAAATGGTTAATTTAAAAAGTTTACCATTACAATAACTACAAACAATACAAGGTTATATGCTAAAGTTCACAGATTGATTCAACTGGGGACCTACTTGAAAAACATGAATAATATGATTAGTGACAAGTGACGAGTATAAACCAAGCCAAATATCCCAGGATATACAGTATTACCTAATATTTGTATGCACCCAGGGTAGTATTGTATTACACAATTTTATAAAATTACACAACCATAATTAACATGACATAATGATAATGTAATTATGTAATAATATATTTTTACATATTGTGTAATATTTGACCTCTTACATAATAATTGTGCATAATAATAAACCAAGCCAAATATCTCAGATATACAATATTATGTAATACATGTATGGGTACCGGGGTAGTATATTGTTATATAATTTTACAAAATTACATAATCAAATATAATATGAGGCAATGATAAGTTAATTATGTAATAATTTATTTAAATGACCTTTATGTTGATCATAAAAGTCAAAATAATTTAATTTTTCTGTTGAATTACAAATGAGGCAAACAAATTAAATAACACGGTTATGGTGTTGGCCATAATATTTTCCCATAGTTTTGACAATTTTTGTCATGAACGGATGAATTGCAAAACTTTGGATATAAGATACCTAAGTTTCAAAATAAATTATAAAAAGATTGTATTATAAATAAAAACGAATATATGAACATCATAAATTGATTATTAGAAATAAATATTTAAAAAATCAGAAATGCTATACACACATAAAATTTTTCATCCAATAAAATTAAAATGATTTGTCTAATTGGTCAACTCGATTTTTAAAATTATTATATATTTACTGAGTGCATGAAATTATTATATTTAATGATGCATCAATATAAAAGTAATTTCATTATCATTATCTAGTATTGCTTAATCATTATTCTAGAAACTTCAGTGAAAAAGATGGAGAAACAAGTAAATTCAGATGTAATCAAGTTAATTCTTGAGGAAAATTCAACATCGACAGTTAATCTTATTAGAAAATCTCCGGTTCTCTTCCTACAATATTCTATGGAATATTTAAAATATACAATAACTTATTCGTTTAAAGTAAATGTATTTATATAGTTTAATCAAATATTAATTAAATTTTTATTTGGAACCTGTAACTTTGACACAGAGTTTATATAATATACAAGTAGGTAACATCGATAAAAAATATTTTAGAATTATTGTTGGCTATCAATAAAAATATAAAATTCAATGAAAACTTTACATTTATGAATTGTTATAAAGATTATGCTTTAGAAAATATTAAAAATGAAAATAAAATTCACATTTTATGATAAAAATTCAAATTCAGGGTTTTAAAGATGGAAAAGAAACAATCAGACCTATATGGAAAATAATTGAAAATAGGATAATTAAACCCCATGGGATCAAATGCATATATTTTTTCCGGTTTCACATAAACTGCTAGCCAATGTTCTCACTTGAAATTACAAGATTGAGTATTTAAAATTAAAGCCTTGTTTACATCAATATATGGTATTTTATCTAATGAAAAAACTCCAAGAAATTCAGCTCCGAACAATTCTTCGACCTATGTATTCAATCTGAATAGAACTATTATCAATAAATAAAGTAATTAAAATTAAATTCTTACTTCATTTTTAATAATTATTGTTTCCTAATTTAGTTTATAGTTCAAGCCAATAATTTTCAAACTTTATTTACACTAGTACTGTACGATTGGATGTAATTTAAATCTCTTTTAAAGCAAATCGACCTATTGTTTTTAACCAACCTCTTCCATATTGTTTACCAACAAAATATGGTAAATCTTCACCAGATTGACTATTACTATAAAAGTTTACAATATCAGGATTATTCATTTACGAAAATGTAGTGTTAAATGTGTTTTGGTGTATTTTGAAAATTTAACTAATTTTCCACTATCATTGCGAATATTAATTTCAATGTTTATAGATGAATATGAAATTGGAAGGTACATTGGGTTCTTTATTTCTAACTTAACTACCTCTCCCTGTTCAAATCTTTTAATCCATATCGATTTTAATAGAGGAACTCTTACATCACCAACATTTATTGGTTCAATAATATTTGAATAAATAAACATTTGTTGAAGCATTTCAAATATTTATGGAATTTTCACACCAACAAAGTCTTTTTCAATATAAGTTTGATTCTTTAATCCTAAAGCTTTTGTTAATTTTTGATCAAAGGTGATATTTGAAATATCATCTACAAGTGTTATTTTTACCAATTCTTGATTTTGAAGATTTATTTCTTTAAATGGAGATGAATTAATTGTCATTAAATACTCTCGCAACTCTGATAAAGTAGTTAAGAATAATTCATCTTCAAAATAATGTTCGAATTTTGTCTTGATATCGTAATTTATAGTTATTCGAATTTGTTCAATGATATTATTTTCAGTAAATTTAGGTAATTTAATTCGACAATGGTCAGTTTTGCTAATGATTGATATGGTTTTTAATTCAAACTTAGATGCATGTTTGGTGTCAAGAAATGATATTTTAAATGGAACATGTGGACAAACAATCACTAAGTTTTCATATCTTTCAAAGAACACGCCAACATCTGGATTGTATGTAGAATTTAAAATTTCTAAGATTTTGTTTTCATTATCGAATTTCATGTATTTAGTTTCTTTGCATGATTATTTAAATTCGTATTGTACCGATGAATTACTGTAATACGGAAAATGTTTATACACAAATGTAAAATCAATCAAAGCTACTTCCCACTTACCATTCAAATAGATTGGGTTTTGAAATTCAACTTTAAAATTACTAGTATTATTATCAGGATAAATAAAAGGACAACTATTACTAGGTAAATTCATATAAAACTGGTTTTCCTTCATAATATTTATTTAATCAATTGGTTTTCAGATATCCAGCTAGGAATTTTATAACCATGCCATTTCACATAGTATTGTTTATATTTCCCGCCTGATTTAGTTTTTAAAATCTCTTGAATTCTGAAGATTGTGGGTGATGGAATGACTTGTAGTTCTTGTTCGTAGAATTTGCCACTGACTTGATCGTTTTCATTATCTGTAATAAAGTGCATGACCGGATTTGATTAGTATCTATTTTCAATATGTTAAAAACTTCATCACTACAATGGTTATCGAAATTCTTGATGAATGGAGAAGCACTGATTTTACTTATTCTAACATGGTCTCCTACTTTTTATATTTTGGCTTTTTTGCTTTTGATTTATCTTGTTGTGATATTCAAGTATCATTATTATTTGTTGAATAAATATCGATTGGTCTTATCCCATTTAATTCTCTACTGAGGTGAAAAATTGTAACTGTAAATTATTTTCTGACAAAACATTTATCCACGTTTTATTCGCCTTGATATACAAAATATTTTTTCAAACGATCTCTTAAAGTACGATTGAATCTTTCCACATGTGCTGCTTTATATTGTGAAAATATTGAGTAATGATTTATTCCTTTGATAATTTCTTTAACTTTACTATTATAAAATTCTTTACCTAAATTTAAAATTATTTAATTTATAATTTTACCCAAATATGTTTGTAAATTACGAGGCTGTCCGTCAGCAAATAATGTTTTTAATGCATCAGCCATTTCATTAGCTGATTTATATTTTGTTGGGATAGCATGAGTGTATCTATTAAATACATCAATTCATGTCAAAATATATTTGTATCCTTTATTAATTTTTGAAAATGAAATCATTTCCATTAAATCCATTTGCCATAAATCATTAACATTAAATGTTTGGCTTATTGAGACTGTAGGCTAATTGATTAGATAACCATATTTGAGTTTCTTTCTTTGAATTATTTACTCTTTTTGCAAGTTTTTCTACACCACCAAAACCATCTGAATCTTTCGGGTTTGTCCAAATCGTTTTGAGTTTTTTCTCTAATATTTTCTTCTTTGATTTAACCTTTTTTTGGAAAATGTTTCCTTCAACACGATGTTAATATATTTAAATCTAAATTATGTTTATCCGGTAATGAATTCTTAGCACCCATTATTTCTATGATATTATATTTTAAGAATTTAATGACGAGATTGTGCTTATAGCCGATAATACAATTGGAATTAATGTACCTAAAAAACTGCCTTGTTGTTTAAACATTATTTTTCTCATTAGATTTCGATATTTTGTGTTAACAAATGATAAAAGAGATCTCTTATGTCTTTGTAATACAAATCTTTTAGCTTTACTAATATTTACATTACCACAAATTATGTTAATATAACTTCTAGTGATAACTACTAGTGACATTAACTTCATCGATCTGATATAAAATCAGTGAAATTAGTGGTGCAGTTTACTTTATAACCGTCTCTGCCTCTAAATGCTGGAATGTTTTCTAACTTCGTGAACACCTCCATGTGAAAATGTCTGGCTGCTGTGAAACTATACTATAACTTTCGCTGGATTATCATCGTCCTCTCTTAGTCGAGGGGATTTTGTATAAATTAAAAATATACAATGGTAACCGCAGCGAGATCCATATTCAGAGCCCTCGCCTAGCATTCATCGTGATCGGGCCTGTGAGAAAGCAACTAGTACCTTCTCTTCCGCCCCTTCACGATGTTTACTCCACTAATTAAAAAATGACAAAATTAACATAAAGATCTAGAAAATCTAATATTTTCATATTAAATGAGAATGAATGAACATTAAAAATTTATTAAATGTTATGTCATGTTATTATACAGTAAGAACAAAAATAAACTTCACAACAAAAAAATTACCAGTCAAATCCAATATTTTTAAGGGTTCTAAAATTTCAAATATATCGATCTCCCATTGTGAACAGATTAAGCGAAACTCATTTAGTACTTGATTTTGATTGTTCCAAATACTTCCAAAATAAAAATCCCGAATAAGTTGAAAAAACTGATAAATGTTAATTTTCGAAGTACTCGTTAAAAATTAGTAGAAAATTTGAAGTCTTTACTGTTAAGATAAGAAGTGGTCAGTCGTTACAAAATAGTGGTTGATTTAAAATCGAATTTTTAACGCTTGGAAAAAGTTGATTTTAAGTTGTAGAAAAATACTTTTTGAAAATCAGAAAAGTGGTTACGAAAATTTCGCTGGAAAAGTTTTTTAGTTGGTAAAGTGGCTACTGTGACTGCCCTTTATATAGTTTTGTGGTTCATGGCTTCGACCAATCAGGATCGATCTTGTGTGTTTCAGAACGTGTTTTATTTTTATTTTTTGATCTTAAATTCCAATCATTTTGAGTGGTCTATTTCTTTATTTTGTTTTAATTTACTTTTCTTTATTTAAATATTTTTCTTTTCAATCTGATTATCGAAGGGTTTGTGTGATTTTCCCATATACTGATGCTTTTTCTACCTTTCTACCCATGTTACTTCTTCGCATTGTCACTTCTCTCCTTGACCACTCTTACACTTCTCTCATTCCTTTAATTATAAATATAATTTTATTTTATTTTTAATTATTTTATAACCTCAACACAAGGTTGCATTACCACTCGATACCCATTGAGCGATCAACGTTAAAACTGTATCGAATGGGCTAATGCTCGCAAAAGGTGAGTGAAATTTTGTATACTATACTTGGCAGGCATATATTTACATTATCTCTGTGCGGCGATGGTGAAGTAAATGTATATTTGGATCTTTACAAACAATTCTTAGAAATATGCCTCTTTTACCACAAAGATAACATTGTACCTCGTTTAAATTTGTCTTACTATCTGGAATTATTCGCCAAGAATTTATTCCCATTTCGTTTATATGCCAGTTTTGGGTTATCTTCCTCTCATCCCGTTCAAGATTATTTTGGAAATAACTACAATTTTCTTACAATTTTAGCATTGAATAATTCTCGATCTATCATTATTTTGTATAGCACTGGTCAATCTGCGCGCACTATTCTGATCTCTCCACTTTGGTGACGAACCTTTCGATCGTTGGAGTGTTCTTTCTGGCTCCCACTACAAAAGAAAGTACACTATTATATTATATTTATAACCAATGAGAATTAAGAAAAAGGAAATAAAATAAAGATAGAAATGTATTTTCGGGAAGAAGATCGCTAAATTCCAGGAGACTGACAAGAACTATCTTATAGTGGAAATTTTTTTCATTAAATACATTACTCGCAGCAAAAGGCTTAAATTATCCCTTTATTGTTTTAAATAATAAATGCTGCTACCAAGAAATCATCACTTTATACGAATAATAATAATAATAATAATAATAATAATAATAATAATAATAATAATAATAATAATAATAATAATAATAATAATAATAATAATAATAATAATAATAATAATAATAATAATAATAGAGGAAGGGTTAACAATAACAGTGGGGGCAATAAGTTTTACAAACATCGTGATGACAGCAACAAGAATGATACAATAATAATAATGGTACTAATAATGATAATGAGAACAACCCAATTAATAATACTCGGAATAATAATGATGATCCTAATAAATTACAAAAATACATTCCCGTCGTCACCCCTCGGTCGAGTCCAGTTTTTTATTGTTCCCTCCTCCACTAATGGAGTTCCCTTCCCAACCAAATATTTAGAAATTCCTCCTTATATTTTTAATTTTTGATAATAAAACAAAATAAAAATAATTCAAATAATAAAATACAAATAATTCAATACTATTATATGTCAATATGTTAAATGCAATATGTCGTGATTAGTATAATTTATAATTAACTAAGCTTTATAAAATAAACGTGGAAAGGACTATATTCGTGAGCGTGAATAAAATTATAAATAGGTTCCTTTAACATAAATACGTTTTAGTAGTGAGCGCAAAAAATCGCATTAAGACAGTTTAAGTGTTCGAATGTTCAATGGTACATATTTTTGAGCGTAAAATTTAACTGTTAATTTCATACCGCTCGGATAGAGGCCCTAATGGTAAATCCGGCCCTGATTGTGTACATATATACTTCTTTTTTACTTCTACTGAAATTTATGAATATTATATACTAAATACTACAAGAATTTCGTCGATTTGTAGGCGTAACTGTAAGCCAAGTAACGTTTTAAGCCCCTGAGATTCTGAAACCCCAAGTGCACACTTATTGCGCCTAATGGATGATCCGCCACTACTTTGGAAGCATGCCACAATTTATGATTCAAAAATTAATTTTTATTAATTAAGATTTTAAATTACCAATTTTGTTTTAATTCATTACATATATCATCGTAGATTAGTGTGTTTATAAATTTTAGTTTAATTTATTAATGTTTTGATTTTGATTTTCTTTTTGTTTTGATTTTTAAATTAAACTTTTTTCATTTAACTCATAAATGCCATACATTAACAAATTTTCAATTAAAAAAACTAAGCATCCAGAGATTGATATTGATTTTAATTTCTGTTCTATTTATTTTCTCGACGAAAATAAACCAAACATCGTGATTAATTTAAAAGTTAGTTTCAGTTTAATATTTTTATTCAATTGATTAAGTCAGAATAATACACTGGGTTCAAGTTTGTTGGATGAAGTCTGTTTGAATTTAGGAAAATTGGCAGAAAAAGACTATTTTGGTTTGCGATTTCTTGATAAAAATGAACAAAAGGTTTATTGAATCAATTGTTAATTTATATAAATCAAGGGATTTTTAGTTTTGGTTAAATCTTGATAAGCCTGTGATGAAGCAGTTAAAAAGTTAATTAAATGTAATGAAATATGACTATATTTATATGTATAGGAGCCAAAACTAATTCATTATACTTTTTGGTGAAACATTACCCAGGTGATCCGTTATTAGACTTAGTTGAGGAATTAGCTCGGTAAGTTTTACTTAATAAACTGACTGATTAAAATTTTTAAACAATATTACATAACATAAGTATTAGAATTATGCTTCCGCTGCAATTGAAATAAAATGAATTGCATTATTTATTAATTAAATTTTTTAAAATTTATTATCCCATTTAAATGTAGTAAGTTGTTCAGAATGTTTGCTCATTTTAAATTGAAAATTTAGCTATTATAACAATCTCTTCATTTAAATATAATAAATATTTTTATTTGTGCCATAAATAGAAAAGCGAGCATTGGTCAACCAATAGAAGAACACGATACCTAGAGAAAGGTCCAATGAAAAGACAATATCAATAAAAGTAGATTGACAATAAATTTATTCCATCTGAAATCTGGAATATTTATAATTCAGTACTTTCTGGAAATAGTTTTCTGATAATATTATTCAGGATTCCAAAGAATAATTTTATAATGGCAGCATAAAAATATATTTATTTGTGAATGATATTGAAATTTAAATTCATTGTAATAAGGTTTCAATCTTGATCATTACTTTCATTTTCATTGGGTCTTTATTTTGTCTCCTGTCTATGGATCAAGAACATTTAAGAAATTGCATGCTATACGAATCCTTCTAAGAATATAGCCTCGAATTGGAAGCTTTCAATCAATGAGAGATTTGAATATTTTAAAGGCGATGATTAAGGATCACTCTAGACAAACGCTTGAAGAAATTGATGTGTGAAAAATTACATATGGAAATATGAGGACATTGGAAAAGGAAAAGGAAGTTGAGCTTGAAAGATATAAAGAAGTAGCTATTATAATCCGTGTGAAAATTTTTTTATAACGCATATTAATAAAATGATAAACTAAATATGAATATTCGAAGATTTTAAAATTGAGAGAGATAAAGAAGACAACATAACAGGTTTTAGAATAATCTGTTTTAGTTGTTTTCGATATTAAGTTTTTGGACTTAATTGCGTAAAACTTTACAACAAAATGGAATATTGTATATTATGAAATAATTGTCATTGAACGATTCCCATTTTACACATTAACAATTTGGCATTCATAAGTGACCTTTTGAAGTTAAAAAAATATCAAATTCCTTAAAGTTGATCTTATTTATCAAGAAAATAGTGATTAGAATTCATTAAAGAAATATTTATTATTATTGGTACACCATATATTTTTGTTGGTTGCGACTACATTGGTTGAATAGGTTTTGTCAGTGCATCATCAATTTTTTCTTAATCAAATCATCCAGCATTTGTTGCGACAAACTTTCATCTTTAAGAGGAGGCAATTTTCCATTCTTCAGAAAATTCTTTACTTTTACAAATTGTGGGTACTCAACACATCATTCAATTTTATCTATTACAACATGGTCAAGAATTACCAATCGATTTACTTTTTTGCTTACATTGATGTCTTTCGTGGATAATTTTTTTAAAACCAATAAATTCTTAATATTCTGCTTTTTATTAACATACTCCATCGTACTCGAATTCAACCTCAAACATTTTTTTTATCTATGGTTGGTACCGCCAAGTATAAAATAGCTAAGTCTTTCATGGATTATACATAGCAAATAATCAAAAATTAATGTTTGGTCTTTTCATCCCGTATCATTTTTAATTTTCTAATCCTTATTCTCTCATACTTGTCCGGATGAGTCTTAGGTAGGCTTGTTGGCAGCCTCGTTATCAATGTTGCTAGGGTCGAAAATAACTCTTGTTTCGAATATGACGGGACTTCACCAACTCTCGCATCCGTGTATGGACCGGCCCGCAACTCGTTGATTCGCTGTGCCAGCTTCACGAAGTGTGATCTTAAGGTCTCGCTGAACTCCTTGCACTTCATTTCTAGGTTTTCCGGGGTTTCGGTTTGATTATGGAGTTTCTAGACGTAATCCGAACAGAATAAGGTTGATTCCATCCGTATAAATCCAGTGAACTCTAATTCATGTATTATAAGAACCTAATATGATCGAATTGCTTCAGCCTGAAGATGTCTCACTTAATAAAAGTTTATTCTTCAAATTGTAATAAATATCTAGCGGTTGTCATGGAAGATGATAATCATAATTTACAGACAAAAACAGGAAATTTTAAATCACTTAATTATTCTTTGGTTTCCAGGTGAATTCTCAAAGGGTTTGACTCCTTGTCCTATGAAACTGTACAGAAAGCTTTTAAAATTTGTGAATTGGTACCAAAAAATGAATTTCGGCATTCATAACTTACATGAGCCTTTAAGAAACATTTTAGGGAATTTGAAATTCAATTTGAAAGTATGGGAATTAATTTATGGGTAGTTATCAAAGCAAAATAATTATTTTTTCTTTGATACCGATCTTAATTGGCACTGGTCTTTGAATAGCCGAACGAGTAGATTTCAATGCATTAAAATATTGGCTATGAACTGATAAAAATGTCAATATATGTGCATTATCTTCGATTCTATTTCTAATTTCACTATATTTATGAAATATTGCAATATCCATCATATTGTTTTTATTATGAATAAATAGCTCTACAAATAATTCATCAACATACTGAAGCACTCAAAGCCTTGTTTCCAGGACCTTCCAGTTTTTGGACAAAACATTTAAATTTTTAAATTTTACTGAAAATTCGAATCAAATGTTTGTGTACTTTTTTCGGGGGAAAGACTATAGTATGTGTAAATCGTATAATTAGGTAAATAACATTAATAGTGCATGTAAGGTTTATGAGTTTAAATTTGTGCTGGTATCGAGACATTTAAATTATAAGAGTGTCTCTAATTTATCTAAAGTACGCAAGATATTGATGATGACATGAAAACTGTGGAAATATATCGTAGAACAGATGTTTGATTGTCACTTTCCTACAAAATATTTTCCTTTTATAATTTCCTATTATAATCAATTTTATGAAAATATAAATAGTCAAACTTCGAAAATTTCAGAAAAATTTATTTAAAAAAAATGATCATTGTTTCTGTTCGTCTAGCCCTCGTACTGGCGCTGATAATAACTATTTATTAAATAATTTATATTGATTTTTTTTATTTGAGATGATCTAAAAGATTTGAAATATATTTTTGATAAAAGCCCGCTTTCTACTATGAATTCTCGTCATTAATCTAATACATTATTTTAAATTTATTGAATTTCAACGAAAACTGTTTCTCACATTGAATAATTTATTTAATATCTATGCAGATCAAACCTTTTAAGAATTTAATATTTTTAAATGTGATAAAGTTGATGATTGAATTTCGACAGCACAATTAAAATTTGATTTAGCACATTATTCTCGAAGACAATGAACTTGTTATTCTTGATGAAAAAAAGAATAATAAATTTTTTTTATTTTTTTTATAATAAATTAAATTTTCATTTAAAATATATAAAGATTTGAAATAGAAGCTCAGTCGGATTCTGTTTCTATTTAAATAGTAAAATAATAAAGGGCTTATATTATAAAAACAGTATTATTTTGGGTTGTATTCTTTAAAATTTTATAAAATATGAATTTGAAATAAATTAGCATAAATTTGAAAAATATGTACATAAAAACCAGTGGTTTATCATGAAATCAATTTTACGGGAAACAATTTTTTTAACTGTTTAGAATTATGTAGAATTACTAGACGTTAATAAATCTTTAATAAAAAATTTATAATAAATTTTATAGTAAATTTATAATAAATTTTTTAATCTCAAAAATACATGAAACAGTTGTGATATGAGGTTAGAAATTTGATGAAAGAGTTATTAATAACCCATGGTGAAATGGTTAATAATTGAAAAATTAAAAAAAAACAACATATGAAACTTCCTACAATTCATAGGATTATTTCTCAAAATTAATTTTATAATTTATTGAATAGAAGACTCTTTATCGAATTCAAATTCAGGTATCAACTTTACCTTCAATTGAGAAAAGATCTTTATTCTGAAAATTTAATTGTAAGCGAAGACATTTTACCGAAACTCATTTCATTGGTTATACAAGGTAATTAAATATTATTTATTATATATGTATTTGTGCAAAAAAGGATTTGAAAATTATTTTTAAAAAATCGGAAATTGGTCACTTCATTTTCGCATTTAAAAAATAAAATTTTAATTTTTAAATATATCCCTTATTGCCGAAGTTTATTGAAATATAAGTTTATTTTTTATTAGAATATGACTGAAAAATCGAAATTCAACAGTATTAAAAAGTTGACTTTCCAATACCAAAAGTGGAAATAAAATATATCTC
Source organism: Schmidtea polychroa (assembly GCA_959609185.1). Taxonomy (NCBI): domain Eukaryota; kingdom Metazoa; phylum Platyhelminthes; order Tricladida; family Dugesiidae; genus Schmidtea; species Schmidtea polychroa. The sequence continues at coordinate 39,335 of CAUHTR010007593.1, read as the reverse complement.
AATTTTTAACTTGGGACGTTGAAATATTTTTCATACAACCCTAAAACCAGTGAATCTCAAAACTAAGTTCTGATTTTAAAGAGGTCTTAAATAAATCAAAAAAGCTGAAATTTTCCAAGAAATGCTTTATGATTAATTTAAAATTTTATGAAATTATTTCATAATTTAAATAAAACATGATTTAGGAGAAATGGGAGATTTGGCCGATCCATCGACAGAAATCGTACTTAATGCAGTAAATAGTTTGAAAATTGTAAAAAATATTACTAATAATATGCTAAACAAAGTTTGTGAAACGATTACAATATTTAAGTATTATTGAAATTTCACAATTTGAATTGGTATCAAATTATATTTACTAGTGGAAATGAAAATCGGGCGATGGAGAGCCAATTCACTGAAATAGTGTCTCAGTTGGAATCGTATGGAGTGGAACCAAATCGTGTTGTCGTTAGTTTTTTTGTTTAACACTATCCATTTTAATTCGGCTTACATATTAATTTTACGAAAATTATTCTTGAATAATGTGAAAAATTCTCGACTTTGTTTTTATATTTCACATGTATTTGTTGATAATTTATTATATTCGTATATTATGCCAGATGTGATATTTGTTATTGCTTTTCCATATTTTAGCATTTATTGTGACTAAATTGATTACCATTTCACAAACACTTATGAATTGACAATAGAAATATTGTCAATTTATTTAGGACACAGTTCAAGAGTATTATATATTTAACACTCATTTTCACAGTTGTTTAGATCATTTGATTTGATTTTTATTAGAATAATAACGTAAAAAACCCAATAAGCTACTGGTTAGTCATTTTTTTTCAAAAAATCCTCATTAGTTTTAGATCAGTTAAATTAAACAATGGAAGATACAAAGCAAATGATTTTCTATTAATATGAATTCTGTTCTTGATGTTGGTGATAAGGAATGAATAACCGTCATTTTAGTATATATTGCATGGCTCATTTCATGTTGAGCAATGTTTCACTATTAGCTAGAGCTTCTATAAATATATTTTAAATTAAAATGTTTAAGATATTTTTAAATTATAAGAACTTTTTTTTCCAATTTCACCACTGATTTTTTTTCCATTGAATTTATTAAATTGTTCTTATTTGTTGTATTTATAGTTTATATGAAACACTGATTTTTTATTACAAAAAATGAACTTAATTTAGTTAATGATTTGGTTATTATCGATATTTCCATTGTAGAATAATTCATGAAGATAGAAATAAATATTTGAAGACATGAAAATTTATCATATAAATCAATGTTTTTCAAACTTTATTTTTGTTTAAACGATATTAAATAGAATTAAATTCTATCTATACATTACAACAGTGAAAATAATAGAAACAATTCTAACTAAGCAAAAAAGAATAATTTTAAACAAAAAATAGGACGCGTGCAGGACAAACAAAACAACGTTTAAAGTTTTTGATCAAGGCATTTTGTAAAGAATTTAATTTTGTTTGAAAATGTTTACAGAAATCGAGATCAGGCTGTTATCCCATGGCAAAATATGCATTTGAATTTAGAGTAGTACAATGTGAGCTAATTTTTGACGGTGCTGTGTGAAAAAAATGAAGGTGTGTGCAAAATACATGCGACATTTTAGTGTGCAACATTTGTGAAAATCATATTTTACAGGTGTTAACAGCTCTTTTACACGCCAGTCTTCAATATAATAAAAAACATTTTACATAGAGATGACATTATTCATTATGTAAATTAAAATTTAGTTCAAATTATTTCAAGTAAATGATGTCAATAAAGTGCTAAACATAATTTATTCTGCATAAACCTGCAAATAAAATATATGTAGTTCGAAATTTAGAGCATTCATTTATTGCCTGATTTTCACTTTCCACGTCTGTCTTTATAGGTGGTCCAATGCTTGTAAACCGTATCTAGATCAATAGAGTTTCCTGATGACATAGAATTTTATGCGCATCAAATTATCCAAATGATTTACTTCTAGCTTATTTCTAGATTTTGTTTTAATTAAGTTCATCAGGCTAAAACCGCGTTCGCAGTCTGCACGTAATGCTTGAAATGTGACACAAATGTCCAGCAGAATCGAGAGCTCTTTCATGTCTTCATTCTTCATGCCACAGGTTATGACGTCGATGAAAGGTTGAATTGTTCCAGTCTTCATTTTTTCCGCAATCAAGAATTTAAAGTCATCATATTGATCATTGATCTTTGAGATGACATTCTCTTAACAGTTAGGTATAACACCTGAAAACCTTCTTAACAGTTTGTTCAAACTGTCATAGCCAAATTCGAAACTTGGCCCTTTTGCAATGGTGTAATGATCAAATGCTTACCAATCAATCAATTTATTATCTGGAAATCTGTTGTCAAGGAGGTTACACAACAGTTCAACAAATCTAAGAATTTCAGCCTTGTCGACATCACGGTCAATCAAATTAAGAACTTCCTTCACTGCGTTACTCCAATAAACTGTTTCTTCAAGATATTGCGAGCTTATTTTACATATTTTGGCCTTTACAGACTGAAATGCTTCAATAGTTGTTAAAATACTTCGTTGAAGGTATTTGCATATTGATGCCAGTTCACCCAAAATATCATTCAGTACTATAAAGCCAGTTGAAACTGCAGATTAAGAAGTCTCTTCAAACAGTACTTACTGATTGGGTCATTGTTCATGTCTACCTGTTTAGTGTAATAGTCAATCAAAATGTTGTATTTTCGCACAAATGCGGCAACTGCTAAATATTTAGATAACCATCTCACCTCATGTAAATAACAAAATCCTGCAGCATCACTTTCTGCGGCATTGGCATATTCCCGAAACTTCTCATTTTTAACTGATGACCTGCCGAACATTGTATAAACTGTTCTAAGTAACGTTTCAATATCATGCATTAATGAAACTTGCTTCCAAGCATCATCAATAGCTAAGTCTTCTCGATGAGCAACGCAATGTTGCTCAGACAAATAATATATCTCATGCCTCAGAATTGCTGCCACTCCATTATTTTTCCCTAGCATGGCAGATGCGCCATCTGATGTTAACATTACCATCTTCTGCAAATCAAGATCATTTTCACAATATAATTATTTGATTGCCGTCACAGTAGAGACGCTATCGAATGAGGACAACTTCATAATACCGCCGAATATTGTTCTGCAAACAATTTCTGCTTCATGTCGATACTTGAAATAAACTATCAGCATTTTCTGAACTGAAATATCGGTACTTTCATCTATTATCAACGTATGGAATGCAGATTTTCACAATTCAGTCATATGCTTATTCAGTCAAAAGCTTATACACTCAACAAATTCAAATGCATAGTTTTTGCTCGCGCCAACTTTCTGGAATTTTAACATATTTGGCAATATGCTCATGAATATCCGGTACCGAAAGCATAGATACATTCAGTTTATTGCAAGAATAACGTTATCAATCAGCACTTTTACCAAATCTGAAGTTGAACGCTTTCTCTCTTCCATCACTAATAGAACGCCACGATCTATCGTACTCTCCTGTAGCATTCACAAAATTTCACCACTTCTGATTTCGCAGCTTTGTAACTGATTCGGTATGTACTTTTTGATTGAGATGTCGCTTTAAGTAATCAAGTTTCCATTCCTCCCATTTCTTTCCCGAGCTGAAATCTCCTGCAGCATTTGCTTATGAGCAAATAGTGCAAATAACAACGATAGCATCATTGCATGTGAAAATATTTCCAAGTTTTAAACTGACAATACACCCGTTTAGACCGTTTCGGTTAGCCACTCTTCCTTGAATCTTGAACAAGTTTTCTTTTTCGAAGAGCATGATTCACTTCCTCCTGCTTTTCTTTTTGACATTATGGCACGGATAATGTGATTTTTAACATAAAAATAAATTACAACTTCTTAAAATATCGATATAATAAATGAATGAACATTTATTTGTATTTTAAATCACTCGGCCACAACCTTATGACACTTTAGAGCCTTGACTTGGTCGCCTAAGGTTCACAACCTCAAAATAGCATACTTAGCTTGGCTGCTGACTGTGGAAACTGCGCGGAGGCTTGCAGCTGTGTGGCCGTGCGAGTGCACAGCTTGTAGGGAACATTGAATTTGAGATATGCCCAATCAGCTCTATCACCCCGTTTGAAGCTTTTTAATTTCTAATCGAGCTCTTAAAATCAAAAATTTTAACATTCCACTTCATATTAACCAAATTTAATAAATTTTTATTTATTTAAACAACCCCACTTTTAGGGGAGAGTATATATTCGACCAAAACCATGAATGAGAATTGGGAACTTCTACTGGAGTCTCATTTGAACCATTGATTAAACGAAATACCTTTCAAGAATTACTTAAAGAAATAACATAAAATCATTAGCCTTGATTACTGAATTTAACAATTTTGATAAATTGAAGTAATGAAATATCAGCTTTAAATTCCATTCCTTAGATTAAGTTTTTGCCAATTCTTGCAGAAACACAGTTTATTATTTTATTAATTTTGCTGGTTAGTTAAATTAGCTTATTTGATTGATATTTTGAGTAGTCCAGAGTGGATGGTATTTGACAGTTTGTTAGTAGTTATTGCTTTCGAAAACGTTTGAATTGGTACGTAATGATCAACTTTTTGACCTTCTTAACATTTCAAAATTTTGACGACCAATATTTAAAAGTGAAATTAAAACAGATTATTTTGAATCCCCTCAGTAATCTTCGAAAAATGCAACATCAATTTGGAGAAATTTTAGAGAAATAGACCATTATAAATGGTTAATATTTTTTTATAGTTTATTCAGGTGAAGTCTTTTTAGCCCCCGCTACTTCCTATAATAAAATATTTGCTTGAATTAACTACATACTTTAGCCGGAAGGCAATCTTACAACTGTATTTCTATTGTTTTTACTATATTATTTTTTCGGTATATAGTCATAAATCTATGAATAACTTTAAGATAGATAGTGATTTTGGTAAATTTTTATAGGGTATTTTAAATATGGTTAAGCACTCATTCTCCTGATTTCAATCTCCTTGCTCATAAGCTTTAAATTATCCTCGAGCCGGTTTTCCTGAGTTATAAATTGTTAATAATTTTATATTTTCGATATATTATACTTTTTTTGACTTTTTTAGATTTATTGGGTATGTTCATTATTGATATTACTGTTTTTATTTCATTGTTTTTTTATATATTTTGTATTTTTTAATGTTTTTAACCCAAAAAGTTTCAACGAAATTCATTTTGTTAACTTTGAAGTTAAATTTTAAATTAATTTATAATTTTTATTCAACCAGGACTTGACTGGAAATGTAATTTTCCTAGGAATGAATCATCAAGGTATTTGTACGTTTATTGGAGAGAAAAGGATCTCAATTTATTATTGGTAAAAACTTGTTTTCTATTAAAATAGCTTTCAATTTTTTGTCACAGGGAAAACATATCAAAAATGATGTTCATTTCTAAATTGTTTATTATGGAAATTAATGTTGACAATGTGAGTTGTTTTCTTTTTATTTTATGAAAGTATTTGTATTTTATTATTTCTATTTAGTTCTATTTAATTACTTTTATTTAATTTTATTATTAATTTTATTTAATAACCCCTTAAAGCAGTGCCGTCCAACCTGTGACCCGCCAGTGTTCAAAACACGTTTAATTTTTCATTCCCCTGTACAAAATGTTAGCTGAAATTTTAAGCAAACTAATCCACCTTATATCAAACCTCACTGCATTGTTTCAACTATACTTAATTCAACATTTTTGATATATTAAAATTAAACTGACTACTTAAATGCTAGAAGTTATATCAATTTATAAATTGCTGAGTGTAATTAACAAACTTATTTACTTACTTACCCCCACCCTTATTTACTTACCAGTTATTGTCAAACTGGAAGTGCGTGTACAGGCTGCGGACTACAGTAACTAGCTTTGTGATATATATCAATTCAAACAATTATTTTTGTATACAGAAAGACTTTGGGGTATAAAATATAGATTATTAAATTAACATTAATAATTTTATTATTTTTTAAGTTTTCTAAAAAACAATATTATGGTACTGCAAACATGGGCGTCCGCAGAAATTTTTCCAAGGGGGGGGCAAAAATATTTTGTTACCAACTAGACAATTTTTCTAGGGGGCAGAGAGTTGAAAAAAATGCAAGTGTATAATAAATATTTAGCTCATTATACAAAATAAAACTTTTTTTTATTCGGGCCAATCCTTTGAATCATAGGCAGTTCAAGATATTGTTAGAAGAGTATGACAGTAATTATAACGATTTGGTCCTACATATTGATGCGCGTTGGCTCTACAGATGGAAAGTCCTTGCAAGATTTTGGGACTTATTGAAAGAAGTCAAAATTTTCATTGGTGGGAAACGAAAGGAAGAGTTATTAATGCATCTTGAGGATCCAGTGTTTATTTCAAGACTAGCATTCTTAATTGACATCACATCACCTTACAAGCTGAATTTGAAATTGCAAAGGAGATCAAATTTTGCCTTCTCTGATAAAGGAAATTAGTGTGTTTGAATCAAAGCTTGAATCAATTTGAATCAATTGCAGTTAAAAAATTATACACATTTTCAAACAATCGAAGTTGTAAAGTCACTTAAGCATGATATCTGCTTATTTCGAAACGCCCCTCTGAGCGCCATATCTACCGGTTTTAAAACTGGACTGCCACACTTCCTCCATATGGTCTCTGACATTACAGTAACCGACGCACCTGTATCCCACAACATCTCAATCACTATTCCACAACACTGAACAAACTCCACCACCTTCCATCCGTCTTCTTGAACATCATAAAATTTCGGTTTTCTGTGTTCTGCACATTTAATTCAACGACTCCACAGACGAAATGTTTGCCATGGAGCAGTTTCATAGTTTGAAGGACAGTCTTTGTCATTTTTCCTATTACCTCCTGTAATCGGTCCTATTTCATTTACTATTTCATTTACGTGAAATCATTCTCAAGGTCTTCATACGAATAAGTCAGAATTCCTAAATTATTTTCTTGTATTAATACTCCTTAATAGAGGGCAGTTATTAAAAAATGATCATTTTTACCGCATATTAAACAGCACTTGTTAAAAGAACAATTGTTCCGATTATGACCTGATATACCACAACAGTAACATTGACCGGGTTGTAAAGGTCGCAATTCTGGTTCCGGTAATCCTTTCGCTTTGTTGTAAACTCGTCTTGCAATATGTTTCATAGAAACTGTAAGCCTATTGGGTCTCTCATTAACCAATAAACTTTCTGAGCTTCGTTTTCTTTCAGTACCATGTCGTCTATAGTCATAATTTTCGTAACTTCTATTTTTTACTGACAAACCGGTTAGTCTCAGGAACTGATGGTCAATGGTTGAACATTCTGCCTTACTGGAATTTTATTCCTTGTTACTGATGCATACGACGATTTTTTCCTATCATCTGCCAATAAAAATACCTCTTTAGTGTCTTCTGAATGTAAAATATTTTCAAAATTTACATACAATTTCTCTATTTCTGTAAAAGACTTTGTCAGAGCTGCAATTGCATCCTTAACTTTTTCTGAATACATACGTCTTGTTACAATATCCTTGTATTCTGTTTGATTTGCGAAAATAACTTCGCGCACTAATTTCCTCACTCTGATTACAAAATTTTCAAACCTTTCGTCCGATCTCTGCTTTATTAGAATCATGTCTTCGATATTTTGCAAAAAACTTTTGAATTTTACATATTTACATATTTACATATATCTTAGATTTCATGTAGTTTTCTTTTGGGCGTTAATGGGTTAAAGCAATGAAAAAAAATGAAACATAAAAAATGGTTTTTGAAACTCTATATTTCACTCTCTTAATTTATATTATATTTCATTTTTATTATATTTC
>CAUHTR010007593.1:0-31332 GCA_959609185.1 Schmidtea polychroa | reverse complement strand
TGTGAGGCGTTTTTGTAATTTGTATTTAAATATGGTATGATATTGTGCTTGTTTGATTGATGTTGAAATCCTTGCGCTCTACATTAATTATTATTTTTTAGAAACTCCCCAAACACATTAAACGTTTATAATTTTTTTTAATAATATTTGTGTTTTTATAATAAACGTGTTTTTGTTATGAATCCTATTAATACCCGAGCTCTGTGGCTAATATGGCGACCACGTTGCAAATTTTATCAAGGCCCTAGAAACATATGACATGATTCGACGGGAAGATTTTAATCTTAAAACGGAACGATTCTTCGAAGATGACAAATAGTGTCGATGAATACAGAAGCAAATTCGTCAAAGCTTTTCTATCAATCAATTCAACGAAGAAATATGAGTTGACTAATGAAACTCTGCATTATACAGAAAGATTAAGAAACGCTTTTGCTAAGAACAGAAGTCTTATCGATGATCTCAACGAAGCGCTAAATTATCGTCAAAGAAATGAGGCTGCCGAAGAATTCTGCTCAAAAATTGAGAAATTGCAAAAAATATTTTGAAGCATAAACTTGATGAAGAAGAACTAAAGAAATTTTTGCTATTCAATTCGCTTGAAGATAAAGAAGTTAAAAAAGATCTCAAAATGCAAGATTTAAAATCATTTGATGAAATGAAAGAAAGATTAAGAGACACGATCAAGTTTCAAAAGAAATTAATGTATTTCATGCTGATGTAGCTTCAATGAATAAAACACAACGCTATGCTGATGCTGTTAAGAAGAGCTTACCAAGATATAGTTATGATAACAGAGCAATTCGAGAACGAGAAGCTAATCCCAGATTCAAAGATGAATATACAAGAGAACCTCAACATAATCCAAGATTTAAAGGCGATCTTACCAGAGAACATCGATATGCTATTTCAAATGGATGGAAACCTATGAATAGAAGTAAGCCTTATAATACCAGGGAATTTCATTCGCGAGATCATGTCCGAACAAATCAAATTTTGCGAGGTTGGGCGTGCCACGAAGAAGGTCATAGAAGATCTGAATGCCCCAATATTCAATGTGCCCATTGTAAAAGATCTGGACATTTCAAACATCAGTGCCATGAGTTATTTCCAGGCAGACGTCGAAAATTCCATAAATCAGTGGCTGCATTTGGTGACGAGGATCCAGAGGCTGATTTTGAGTACCCAAATGGGAATGCTCCACCACACGAGGAGGTGATCGGAGCAAATTAAAGGTAATTAATGATATGAGTAAGGGTTGTATGATTTTGAATGATTGTGATAGTTTGAATGATAACTGTTGTGATGGTGTTTTTGATTATAGAAATTATATTAATATATACATTAATAAATTTTGTATGGATGAAGTTTTTAAAGACCCACCCCTAACTTCTAATGAAATAAATGTTCTTAATCGTGATAAACGGAATGATATAATAGTATACGATAAAATGCAGGGAAGGCCCAGTGTTACCGTGATGATTAATAATGTAAAATTAGTATGCCTATTAGATACTGGAGCTAAAATAAGTGTGATTGATTATAATATTTTTAAAAAACTTGGAAATTTGAATATGACTACAAGTAATTTAAAATTAAGATGTGCGAATGATAGCCCGATTGAAATTTGCGGTAAAACTTTATTAAATGTAAAAGTTGATAAAATTTCTTATATTAAAAAAGTAGAATTCGTTGTAGCCAAAGATATAAACCCGAAGTTAATAGGAGGTATAGATTTTCTCGAAAGATTTGGAATGCAATTGCAAATAGAAAACCGTACAGACGAAATAAATACAATTATGGAAAATTCATTTAAGAACCACATAAGTGAAGATAAGATAATAAATAATTTAATTTCCACGTTTGACGGTATTTTTATGAAACATAAATGGGATGTTGGGAAAACCGAACTATTAAAGCATGAAATACTTACTAAAGGTAGTGCGATTGTAATAAACCCAAGACGACAACCTATACATTTAATAGAAAAAATTGAAGAAAATATTCAAGAAATGTTGAAATATGGCATTATATCAGAATGTACATCTCCTTGGAATTCTCCATTAGTATGTGTTAAAAAGAAAAACAGTAGTGATATAAGAATATGCTTGGACTACCGTGCTTTAAATAATATAACCGAAAGACCGATTTTTCCCATTCCAAATACTGATGAATTATTAGATATTCTTGACGGTGCAAAGTTTTTCTCGACAATTGATTTAGGCAATGCTTATTATCAAGTAGAACTCGATGATGCATCAAAATTGAAAACAGCATTTTCGACAAAAAGCAAGCAATATTACTTTAACAGAATGCCATTTGGAATAGCAGCCGCACCAGCATCATTTCAAAGACTTATGAATTTGGTTCTTGGAGAATTAAATTGGAATGGAACAATTGTATATCTGGATGATATCCTTATATTTTCAAAGACATTGAATGAACATTATAGTACCATTGAAAAAGTTTTTCAAAAGATTAAATTAGCAAATCTTAAAATAAGTCCAGCAAAATGTCAATTCAAAAGGAAAGAAGTAAAATTTTTGGGTCATATCATTGGTGAAGATGGAATACGTACGGATGAAAGCAAGATTGAAACTATTAAAAATTTTGAAAGACCTAAATGCGTAAAAAGTTTGAGAGGATTTTAGGCTTGGCAAATTACTATCGCAGATTTATAGAAAATTACACCAAAGATTCCAAAGTATTAGAAGCGTTATGTGGAAGTAAACAAAAGAAGCTTATGTGGACTGATGAGTGTGAAACTTCATTTCAAAATTTAAAACTGAAATTGACGTCTACACCTGTATTGAAGTTCCCAGATTTTTCTAAGCCATTCATTTTGGATACAGATGCAAGTTTTGACCGCATTGGTGCTGTTCTGTCTCAAAAAGATGGAAGTAAAGAAAGAGTAATCGCATATGGATCCCGAGCTATGAATAAACACGAGTTGGGTTATTGTATAACAAGAAAGGAATTACTATCTATATTTTATTTTACTGGTCATTTTAAGCATTATCTATATGGTAAAAAGTTTATTTTGAGGACGGATCACAAAGCAATTACATTTATGATGAAGACAAAGAAAGCTATTACTCCACAATTTCAAACTTGGATTAACCATCTTAGTGGTCTGGACATGGAGATTCAATACAGAAAAGGTGATAACCACAATAATGCCGACGCTTTATCTAGAAAAGAATGTGAAACATGTGTTCAATGTCAAATGATTCATGAAAATCCTAAAATGGGTAAATTAAAAACAAGATTGTTGACACTGATGACTGATAATATTGAAAATATATGGCAAAAGAACTCGAAAGAAATTGAAAATATAAAAGAAAATATTAGTTTGATGCCAGATAAAACATTTTTTAAATATGTCAACGGAGTGATTATGACAAATAATAATAAAATTTGGATTCCAGAAGTAAACAAGTCTGAATTCATCATAGAATATCATAAAAAGCTCTGTCATGCGGGTGCTAATAAAGTAAAAATGTATGTATCAAACAATTTTGATATGAAAGATTTGGAGCAATCTATTCGTAATGTTGTACAATCCTGTGAAAACTGTCAGAAAAGAAAGGTTGATACAACTAAAACAAAAGAAGAAATAATTTGCAAAAGTGATTCGAAATTATTTGAAACAATCTATGTAGATTTTTGTGGTCCATTACAACTTGCAATGAAAGGAGAAAGATATATTCTTGGGATTATAGATCATCATAGTAAGTTTATTTCTTTACATGCAGTGAAATCGCAAGATGAAAAAACAGTGGTAAGATTACTGAAAGAAGAGTGGATAATGAAGTTTGGAGCACCAAGGATAATAAACTGTGACAGAGGTAAATCATTTTTGCAGAATTCCACAATATTGAAATTAATTATTCAAGTCCATATCATCACTCAGCAAATGGACAGATTGAGAGACAATTCCGTACAATTAGAGATGCAATACAGATAACACTCAAAGATAAAAGACATGAATTATGGGTAGATATTCTTCCCGAAGTTCAGTTTATGTTGAATTCAACCTTTCAAAAAACAATTAGGAAGACTCCAGCTGAAATGATGTTTGGGAAAAAGATTTATAGTGAATGGTTCTCAGAGATTGTGGAAGAAGAAAAAATCAATCAGGCGACAAATCGCGAATTTCAAATTGGAGATTGCGTATTGATCAAAGTAAATGTTCGAAATAAAGGTGATAACAGATACATGGGTCCAGGTGTGATTACTAAAAAGATTCATGATCGAAGTTATGAAATAAAATTGGAAAATGGAAGTTCCGTCACGAGAAATATTGAGTGGTTAAAGGTTTTCAAAAAGGGGGGGGATGTGAGGCGTTTTGTAATTTGTATTTAAATAATGGTATGATATTGTGCATGTTTGATTGTATGTTGAAATCCTTGCTCATACATTAATTATTATTTTTAGAAACTCCTCAAACAAATTAACGTTATAATTTGTTTTAATAATATTTGTGTTTTTATAATAAACGTGTTTTTGTTATGGATTCTATTAATACTCGTAGCTCTGAGGCTAATAAAGAGTATGACAGCAATTATAACGATTTGGTCCTACATATTGATGCGCGTTGGCTCTACAGATGGAAAGTCCTTGCAAGATTTTGGGACTTATTGAAAGAAGTCAAAATTTTCATTGGTGGGAAACGAAAGGAAGAGTTATTAATGCATCTTGAGGATCCAGTGTTTATTTCAAGACTAGCATTCTTAATTGACATCACATCACCTTAACAAGCTGAATTTGAAATTGCAAAGGAGATCAAATTTTGCCTTCTCTGATAAAGGAAATTAGTGTGTTTGAATCAAAGCTTGGCTTATTTATGAGTCAATTGCAGTTAAAAAATTATACATATTTTCAAACAATCGAAGTTGTTAAGTCACCTAAGCATGATATCTGCTTATTTCCAAACGCCCCTCTGAGCGCCATATCTACCGCTTTTAAAACTGGACTGCCACACTTCCTCCATATGGTCTCTGATATTACAGTAACCGACGCACCTGTATCCCACAACATCTCAATAACTACTCCACAACACTGAACAAACTCCACCACCTTCCATCCGTCTTCTTGAACATCATAAAATTTCGGTTTTCTGTGTTCTGCACATTTAATTCAACGACTCCACAGACGAAATGTTTGCCATGGAGCGTATTATGTTTGAAGGACAGTCTTTGTCATTTTTCCTATTACCTCCTGTAATCGGTCCTATTTCATTTACTATTTCATTTACGTGAAATCATTCTCAAGGTCTTCATACGAATAAGTCAGATTTCCTAAATTATTTTCTTGTATTAATACTCCTTAATAAAGGGCAGTTATTAAAAAAATGATCATTTTTACCGCATATTAAACAGCACTTGTTAAAAGAACAATTGTTCCGATTATGACCTGATATACCACAACAGTAACATTGACCGGGTTGTAAAGGTCGCAATTCTGGTTCCGGTAATCCTTTCACTTTGTTGTAAACTCGTCTTGCAATATGTTTCATAGAAACTGTAAGCCTATTGGGTCTCTCATTAACCAATAAACTTTCTGAGCTTCGTTTTCTTTCAGTACCATGTCGTCTATAGTCATAATTTTCGTAACTTCTATTTTTACTGACAAAACGGTTAGTCTCAGGAACTGATGGTCTAATCAATGGTTGAACATTCTGCCTTACTGGAATTTTATTCCTTGTTACTGATGCATACGACGATTTTTTCTTATCATCTGCCATTACAAATACGTCTTTGGTGTCTTCTGTATGTAAAATATTTTTAAAATTTAAATACAATTTCTCTATTTCTGTAAAAGATTTTGTCAGAGCTGCAATTGCATCCTTAACTTTTTCTGAATACATACGTCTTGTTACAATATCCTTGACAATCATGTCTTCTGTTTGATTTGCGGAAATAACTTCGCGCACTAATTTCCTCGCTCTGATTACAAAATTTTCAAACCTTTCGTCCGATCTCTGCTTTATTAGAATCATGTCTTCGATATTTTGCAAAAAACTTTTGAATTTTACATATTTTAAAATAAACCAACTTTTTATCTCTTGATCTGAGGCTGGAGTCTTTTTGCTTCCTTAAAGGCCATCCATAACTCTTGCGTCTCCATGTAATAACAAATCGAACGCTGCTCCTAAATTGAGCGAATTTATCGTCACAAATTCTTCAATAGATACAAGTCAGTCTTTTGCATTTTCTTCTTTTCCTCTAAAAACTTCTTTATCACTGGATAAATTGAATCTTGAATATTCTTTGGCAAAGATTCCACAATTTTCTGTCTTTGCTGTAATTTCGTCAGAGCTGCGATTTCGGCGTGGTCGCCAGTAACATTTTCATTAATAATCATTAAAACTAACGCTATTTTCAAATATATATTTAATATCAAATCCGAATATTTAAACAATATATCAATTTAAATATCGTCAATAATTCAATGTAAAATCTTTCATTAAAAACAATACATTTTTAAAATCAATTAAATATTTTATTCGCAGCAGAAGGCTTTAATTATAATTTAATTGTTTTTAAATTTAATTAATGCTGTACCAAGTAATCATAACTTTATACTAATAAATTTTTAAAAGTTGTAAACACATTCTGGTTTTTATTTAAAATTTATTAAAGTTACATAGCAGAATTTTAGATTAAATTTTTTACCATACTTCAACATCTCTAAAATACATTGATCAATGATGACACTTCTCCAGATCTTTATTATACCACAAAATAATTCTCTATATAAGTGAAATAATTCTTTATATTATTACAAGGGAAAAAAGTGGACTTCTATTTGTTGCCAGATAATCCAAACTGCATGGTGGTTAATGATCACTAGTTGCTCTGTGCATCATATGGTCGGACGCTTGAGGTGCCAAGCCTCCACCCACATGTGGACCTTGGGATTTTGAAAATTATTTGAGTGGCTTATTGTGTCAAAAAGGTTGGACAGCACTGTTTTAACCCATTACCACCCATTGTACTCACATGGGTACACTTGTTAAAGGCGTGATTTCATGTTTTCTATAATGATTATCCTGAAATTAGTGACCCATTTCAACAATAGATATCTTACTACTTTATGTTCACTACCTATATCTCACTACTTTATTCGTGTATTTTATTATATAGATGAGATCGCTAGACCTCTTAGATTACGTGTAGTTTTCTTTTGGGCGTTAATAGGTTAAAGCAACGAAAAAAAATGAAACATAAAAAATGGTTTTTGAAACTCTATATTTCACTCTTAATTTATATTATATTTCATTTTTATTATATTTCATAATATATTGAAAAATGTCAACTCGAAATCTCCATAAGGAACTGGATCCTATATGGACATAAGGTTCAAACTTATATAACATATTTTAGATATAATTACGTTATTTCTTTAATCCGAAATTAATGAATAGATAAAAATTTATATTGAAATAAGGAATTAAAACTAGATTTGACATATCAATATTTTTTAAATTAACTCGATCGGATCGATCTGAAATTTTGATTGCATGTAGTGTTCTCGACAACGAATCTACTTGCAAAATTTCAGCTCAATCCGATCACGGAAAGTAGGTTAATTTGGCCTCATAAAATTTGCGTGGCACATACAAACACACAAACATCAGCGAAGTTAATATACAGCAGCGGTTCTTAACGATTTTTGGTCACGACCCAAAAAAATTTTAAATAATTAAAGAACTCAAAAATTTTTTTTAAAATTAAACATATAAAACACATTGAGGCCTATATTCGCCTTTTACAATTATATATGTAAATCCCAAATCCAAATATTCATGCTTTTTCATAATGAGGAATATAATTTTTCAATTTTAATAATTTTTTTAAATAGAAAGTTATAATACAGTTTTTTAAATTATGTAAATTTCTGTATTAATTTTTTGAATTGAATATTTTAAACAATACTCTTAAGAATAAACAAATTTAATTTTTAAACTTTCTTCTGAATGATCATTAAAAAAGCTATTTTTGGTTAATAGTCATAAGAATTTTCTTATAAAGCAAATTTTAAGCTAAAGTTCGCTTGAAATATAAAAAAAATTTCAAAGAATATTATATTTGCCTCAATTTGTCAAAATGTTCCGCGACCCAAGAAAAAATGCTCATCGCACGTTTAAGAACCGTTGATATAGAGAGTAAAAATTAAAAATTTTCTGTTTTTATAAGAAATTTTTTTCAAAACCTCTTATTACATATATTTTGTATGAATTTGGATTTTTTAATAATCAATGCAACTTTAATGTTAGAGTAATTGTTGTGTGTGATTGTGACACCAAAAATTAATAAAACATGTCGTCGAAAATGAGTGTATTCACCAAGTTTCAGCTCGATGGGATGACTAGAAGTTGGTTAATTAGACCTCACAAGATTTGCGTACCACATTCATTCAATGCCGGTAGAGTTAATATAAAGAATTCAACAAATTTAAAAACAACAACAATCTATATACCGTCATTTTAATATCTTAGCTATTTTGTCAATTAATTTTCGGATCCAATAATTTTATCGACTGCACTTCACATATTACGAGTTCTAAATAGTATTAAAATTTTCAATAAAATTTTAAAATTAGATGTAATTTTACTCATACAGTTCGTATTATGTTCACTATATATTGGTCAATCCCTTCAGTCGACAGTGTTCAAGGAACTCTTTCCAATGTATGGAGCGAAGTATCCATTGTGTGTACTAGATCCAAACACAATCCAACCTGGTTTTGAGATTTATTAATAGACCTGTTACACCAATTAGAGATAATTCTATAATATAAGTGACCCAATTACTTATCTATCTTGCTCTTTTAATCTTTGTAACTTTTCCAGTACAAAAATATCAAAATAAATTTAGGATCATTAAATGAAGATAAATGCAATTTTAAAAAAGTTTAATTCTTAATAATGGTTCATAATAAAATCTTGACAGCAAATTTATAAAAATTACTTGAGTTTTATTATTTAATAGACTAAAAAGAAGTTAGAATTCAAATTCAAATCAGAAAAATCGGCAACTGCATTTTGGACATGGGCTATGGATCGGCAGTATTTTATGACGTATTTTGTTTGGTTCATGACAGGAACTTAATAATTTATAATTTAGACTGAATAATTCTTCTGAGGCTAAAAAAGTTAAATCAAATTCTCAATTTTTCCGGAGAAAAGTTAAGCATCGCTTTAGGTTAATTTTTTGTACTATTGTAATAAATTTATTGAATTGTTAAATACCCCACTGGTTTATACGATTTTGGCATTTTTGATTTTGGTGTCATACATTATTAATTGAATTGTTGACTTAAGTAGTGGGCTAGAACTGAGTGTTAATGACTATATCACCAACCACCAATTTTCAATATCAGAACACTTTGGTTCCTTAAAAAGAACCTGATTGTCCGACAAATCAATTGATTGTTTGCGTTCTAAAGCACCACATTAATAATAAGTAATTTTAATTTACATATTGGTTTAATTCTAAAGATTCAACATTAAATTTATCCCAAGATTGGTAGGGTGTTTTTTATTAGAATAGTCAATATCTCAATGGATTCTAGAAAAAAGTACACAGTCGATATTTAAACAGTGACTGATATTTTCAAAAAATAGGTTTAACACGTTTACAATCAAGGAATTAGGTATATGTTACGTATCACATAAAGAAAAACGACGCACAAAAAATATATCAACTTCGTACTTCTCGTAAACCGAAAAAAAGTACATAAAAAAGTACGACGCATATATGTGTCAACGATTTATGGAGAAAACCATAGTACGCATACAATAATAATAACGCATATGGTCGTCAACGTGTTAAGAAAGGCCAGCAATAAATTTGAAATGTAGTCTTCGATAATATCAATAGTGGCTATATGGTCAAATCAAATCAAATTCCATTTAATTAATTAATAATTGATTTTATTTTTAATTTTACTCCCTGCCTAACATTGAGGATACTTTTTTTAAAATTTCATTAGATTATAAAATTCAAAATTTTTAAACTTTCTTAAATTTCAGTGGCAGAAGTAAAAAGGAAGTGACTGAAAGTTGTTTAACATTAACATCTGTCCCACAGCCGTCAGTGATAAGGTTTGACATGATTATAATTATTTAACTAAAATTAAACATTTTATCTAGAACACGAAATCCAGTAACTATTTCCCGGTGAGTTTGAAATATTTTTTCATCTTGGTTTTCAGCCCTTTCTGTAAACTCTTAAAATGAATGTTTTGATCTACACATAAAGACAATTTTCATTATTAATGAATCATAATGATCGACGAAAATTAAACTTGTCGTTCACTGTTTTTATATAAATTCATGTTGTTGAACGTTTCTATAAGTTTACCATTTATCGGAGGTAATGGTGGTACCATTCAGAATTTCCCAAAATCATATAAACATGAGAACTCACTATTATTACGCGCTTTCTCACAAGATAGTAGATTTCATTGGTGTAAAAATTAAACTGATTTATATTCAAGAAATATTCGCTTAAAATCTCAAAAATCCATTGCTAGTAATAAGAGTTTACAATTTACAATTGGATCAGCATGAAATGAAATTATTTAGACAATAAGCAATTTAATGACACATTAATAATACACAATGTCCAAATTCAATCTGCTACAAGCAGTAAAATGTCAACACAGTTAAACGGCTACACACATGCATATTAGTCGCATACAGTCATAACCTCGAGTCCAATATATCATGACATCCAATAAAATTATCATATAGCCTTAATTGCCTTTGGGATATTAAACTCTTATTTAAACACAAAAATTTCATGCGACAAAATTCGTTTAGAAATCGTGTATTAGTATAATCTACAAAAAATCGTTGGTGATCAGAGATAGGATTGAGTAATTCACTAAGAAAATCAGTGTTAACATTAACAAATTTGGATGGCAAAGGACAGCTCAATATTACCAAAATAACTTCTGAAGCTAATAGTACTTAGTTTTTATTGTGTTATTATGGAAATACAAAATTTTATATTTAATGCACATTTTTAATTTTAAAAATTACAAATAATAAGTAAATCGTTGCTTTTTTATTATGTAATTTTTTTAATGTTTTATTGATATTTTTATTTGATTTTTCTATTTTTAAAGGCTTTAGTGACATACGATGCATATGCACATTTTAATTTTGCGTTGTTCCAATGGTTCGGTGCTATTGTGTTCACATTCTGTCACAGCGAATTAGTATGAGTGTTGTGAAACTATCTGTTGCATATAGCAAATTTGATAATCAAAAAATTTGATTTTAACAAAAAGTTTATTTAAAAATTCCAAAATAATATAAATAAATAACTTCTGGTATTTTATTAAGAATATTCAGTCGTAATGAGAGGATAGCTAATAGACACAATATGTCTGGGATTCGACCGCCGCAGATCAATCACAAGAATAATTTTTCATAAAACTAAAAATCTTATAGCTTTATAATAATGTTACATATTTACAAAAGTAATAAAAAGCATATCTATCTTTTGGTTTCACCTTTGATCTTTTTTATATTCAATAATTTTCATATTAATATTCGTTAGACTATAGATCAAAACAATAAATAAGGTACAGTAATACCTAGCATAGTACGGTTAATCGGTTCCACCAACATACCACACTATTTCAAACCGTACTAATCGAGGAACTAACAACATACAAAAAACGATAATTGGTTCCAAACAAAATATGTTCCTGTTTGTCAATAATTTAAAGATTGCAATATATTCAAATGTATGAATGTATGTGACCATTTATTAAAAATAAGTAAAACAAATCAAAATTTGTTTTAAATTGAAATGTTTTCTCATATTTCATTCTTGCTAGAAAACAGATGTCTGCATTATTTTCTTTTTTTGGTTTTTTCTCCTCATACAGCCCTTTGTATCAACGAATGGAGTTGTTCATCGTTCGGCGAACTGTCTGGCTACGGTCGATATTGGGCTCAACTTCCATATTATGATTTCCCAATTTTCAACCAATTCAATAATTTCTGAATTTTTTTTCAGTCTTGTTCGGGCCTCTCAACACAATCGTTGTCTGACTTGTCCTCCTGTTCTTAATAAGCTCGTTGTATATTTATGTTGAAAAGTATTTCATTATCGAACTCGTTCGTGTTAAATATAATTGCATTCAATCATGTTCTCAGAATCCAGATCTTTAAAACCAAGTTGCTGTCCTAGCTCCACTATGTTGTTAGTAACTTCAAGAAATTGGTTTCAATATCTACGAAATCATTAGCACAATATGGTATGGTAAAATGAAGACATTGAACAACATGAATGTAATGATTTTATGGATTGTACTGATCATGTTGTAGAAAATATAATGAAAGCAACCTGTAAGGATGATAAGTGTTCATATATTAATCAATGAATCTTAAACTTAATTATATTTATTTGAAATAAAACAAAGAAATTTAAACATGTATGATAAACATGTATGATAATTTTTTATTAAAAATATACAGAAATACTAATCCAGATGATAGTTTTAAAATGTTTTTAAATATTCGAATATTTTCATCTGAATTTTTTCTCTATCAATAATAAATTTAAAATTAAAATAATATATCTCAACAGACCATTGAAAATAATTTTCATAGTCTGAGACTGATTTCATTATTATATTTTTCATGTATACGAACCCGACGATTATTCTAGTCCATTTATTTTGATCATCAAACAATAAATCAAATATTAGGTTTGAACGATTTTCTTTTTTGCTCCAATGTTTCCAAATTAAAATGAATTGATATTCCAGGGGTGTGGCGAATGACCAAGTATGGGATGTTATTATTCCAGTTATCATGTTTGTTTTTTCTTCACCATCATATTTCCAATTGATTAACTTGTTCAATGTCATATTTCCGGTTATAAATCCTCTAAACATCGATTTCAGACTTCACTTATCAACAATTTCAGTTAGTTTAAATCCAACACATGTAATAAATTCAAATTGATATCATTAACTACTTGAAAATTTGTATCACATTCTTCTTTATTATTCGATTTCGGTAATTTTTTTATTCACACAAAAAATTGATTCTTAAAGGGAAACTGTACCTTACTCTCTATTATTAATTTAGTTTTTCACAACAGTTTAATAAAAGGGCTTCTATTTGAAACTAAATTATCGTTTTTTTACACATAATTCTTTTTCATCCTCAATTGATTTATATTCCATTTTAGCAACATTCGTTTTCATTTAAACCGTTAATTACCTTTTAAACCAAAAATTTCACATTTGCCTTTTAAATCTTTATTTAACATTTATTTGTTCAAACAAATTTCAACAAAAATAATTTTTAAAATCCCAAAAATTTACCGTTAAATTTCATTATTACCATAACAATTCTTGAGTAGAAAGTTAAAATAATTAATATCAGAAAAAAACTTAACAAAAATTTAAATAGATAATAACATGAACATAAATATGACAATGATTTAAATATATAAAAACGCCACTCGAACATTTTTGAACAGTTTTATTGTTATACTCAGGTAGAAACAAAAACGTTTTTGCAAAAATACTTCAAAACCACTTCAAATGCGATAATATAAATAAAAAATGTGCAATTGGGTTCACTATTAATGAACTTCAATAATATTAATCAATCCATTCAGTCGACAGTGACCAATAACTTGCATACGGAGATGACGGATAGTCATTCCTATGTATGTGACTTTGCACCCATGACATTTAAATTGATAACAATGTTTTCCCCAAAATTTCATATGCCATTTTTCTTCATTTTTGAAGATAAAGAAATTTTGAAAACATAAAATTGTGAATCACATATGGATGTATCCTACCAGACAAATATAGCATAACGTCATCATTTACAAAAGGGTTAAAAGATTCTTTTCTGATAAGCTGAAAATTTTCAATTTCGAAATTGAATGTTTAAAAACTATGATGCGTTTAGTTTCTTTTGAAATTTAAGATAATAGTTAATGTTTTCCAAAAATAAATCCTATTTTACAAACTATTTTTAATAAATTTTATTTATAATTATTGACTTTACCAATAGATCAAATAGTGCTAAAGCTGTTTGTCGAGATAGTATGATTGTTAACGCAGAGGAAATTAGACCAAATTCATATGCAACACTTCCTAAGCCTTCCATTTCTAAGAAACCAATATCGGAGGTAGCAATAGGTGAGAAATTATTTGTATTATTTTATATATTTGCTTGTTTTGTTGACATGGTTGTTGACATAGTCACATTTTTAAAGTTTTCATCTATTTAACCAATCATACTTTTCCTTCTCTACTATTAATGTTTTCTCAATATCAAGATATCTTAGCACTGTAATTCTTCAATTATGTTATTTTTCTGTCTTTCAGAAATTATTTCTACACTACCTATTTCGTTATTTAGAAAAGCTGTTCTCTTCACTTTCATTTATTTAACGGTCTAGTCTAGTCTAGTCATATCATTTTTCTGATTTATCCATCTGAGTATTTATTTCACTTTAGACATACCATCCTAATTTAAATGATATTATTGGTTCAGACTGTGTCTCGATTAGGGTCCTTGTCTTATAATCATATATTTTACACTTTTTATTTTTGATTTCGTTATATTTTAATAATCTTGTTCACACAATGAAATGCGTGAAAACACATCTGCATTACAATAGTCCTTTTCTAAATTACACTTTATGTCAAATATTTTTAGTTCAGCATTCTATATGTAGTATTGTAAAATATATATGAGTTACGTCAATTTAATAATAATTTTGAAGTATGGTGATCTGTTCTCACTCCAAATTTTCAGTCAATCTGTTTGTACTTTAGGATAAAATATATAAATTGCTAAGAGTTATTTCTTGGGATACAATATTTCCTTTAAGCTTGAGTCTCTACCGTATATGTATAAAAGATTACTTTTCCCTTTCTATCTTGGATATATTATAAAACCATTTTGCTAATTTTATTTGAAGTATCTGTATTTGACACATCCATCAGTTATTGGTCATGCTAAAATTAGTGGTGTTAGTTTACTTTATGAAACACATTTTTTCTCCTATTTTTAATGGAATATTTTTTTATTTCTTAAAAAACATGCAATAGTTTTTAGTCGTCGTTCTTGTCCGTAACATCACCGCTCACACGATCTCACAAGCTTTAGTATCCATCTGGTTTTCATGTTATGGAATTCCAACCTCTATCATTACTGACCAAGGTGCACAATTCGAATTGGATCTTTTTGAACATCTTACATCCAGCCTCGGAATAAAACACTTAAGAACCAGCCCTTACCATCCGCAAACAAATGGTCTCGTCGAACGCGCTCTTTGAAAGCATCTCTCAGAATACTCTCAACTTCAACTTCATGGGTCAAAGCGTTACCATTTGTTTTACTAGGATGGCACAACACACCCAATTTTTCAAGCGGCGTGTCTCCTTCACAACTTTTGTTTGGATCCAACACTTTCATGCCCGATGAACTTATCGATCTTTACAATGACTCACCATTAGACGAGATCAATCTAACACGCAAGCATTTTTTGAGCTTAGGTACTAATCCGTCTTTCACATATTCCACGTCGTACAAACCATATATACCACAGTCCCTTTCCTCAGCAACTGACGCATGGATGAGAACTATAGACTCTTCAAACCTCAAACCCAGATTCAAAGGTCTGTTTCGCATCATAGAGCTGTACAAAAATACAGCGAAACTCGATATTGATAACAACCACGTCATGATCAACCTTTCCAGATTAAAACCGGCCTTTGCACCCTTGAATACGACGAAATCCCAAACAACCATATCACAAAAGACTATAACATAAAAGAAGACATATTAGAAGACATGGAACAACCGACAACACCTACCAGACACACCAAATGTTCAACTCCTTCAAAACAATCCGCCATTCCCCTCCAAGCGAACACGTATAATTATTAGCAACTAAAATGTGTTCAAGATGTAATTAAAAAAATATTAAAATCAAATGGAATTTCAAATCGTAAATCATATTCAATTGAATAGCTTTTAATTGTTTAATTATTATTTTTAACTAGTAAACTAAGCCCGTTTCTGACGGTCGTATTATTCATAAAATTATAAACATTTTTTGCATGGTTTACTAAAAGCGATTTGTCATATCACGTTCTATCGAAATTATTAGATTGAATCGTGAAAACCTGAAAGATTATATATGTAACTTGAAAAAAGATATCCATTTAATATTGTCAATGAAATAATTTATATTTTACTATAAATTATATGACGATGGTGATTGTGATTTGAAAATTATGGTAATATCAAATTTACTGATTCATCATACAATATGACATTATAAAGCAAAGGTTTCTATGGTATAAACACAGATTAATACTTTATCAAGATTTTATTTATCAGGCGTTGATTCAGAGGTGCGCCGAGCAGTAAAGCCGCCTGCGTGCAAAATAATTTCCTGCCGCTCCCCATCCTTTCTTTAAAAAAATTTCTATAATCCAACATAAAAATAACATTTTAATTAGAGTTTAATTTTTCTTCCGGGCATATCTAAGGGTGCAAATCATACAAATAATAAATATCTAACGTACATCACAACAATATTGGTCAACAGAAATATAGAAAGCATTGATTTATACTTAACAAATTCTATAATATAATCCTGCTTTCTAATATAAAAAATTGTAATGTATATCTCTAATATTATTTACATAAAAATTTCTTATTGATTTTTACAAATTTTAAAACTTGAAATCTTGATTTGATTCAATAATTAAAACACTAAATGACTTTGACAAGATAATGAGAGATATATGGAAATTAAGCTGGAGTGCGTTCAATGACACCACACACACAATGGATGTGTTCAATGACAAAATATTCGTAATTTTTTTTAATTTACAAAATGAAATTTTTTTTGCAAATGGTTTTTATTTTAAATATGCCGCCCTTTCAAACGGCCGCCTGCGTGCAACGCACGCGTTGCACACCCGCTTGGAGCGCCCTGCTGTTGATTTGTGCTGAGACACACACAGACAGTTAGTCTATATTTTTCATTAATACAAAATTCTCTTCTAAAGACTAATATTCCTTTTATTTCTTTGTTATGGATTTCAAATTACCCTCTGAACTGTTTGGCATTTCACTTTACTTGACAGAATATAGGTCTAACCAATGAAATTTCTTCCTGGTGTCTTCCAAGTGTCATATTCAGTCGATATATTGTCAAATGTCACTGCTGGTTAAGCTTTATTAGATATTTTAAATAAAATAATAACGAAATTAAATTACATAGCTTTTTATTACCGACAATATTTTAACAACAAGTAGGCGTTTTTTATCA
Source organism: Schmidtea polychroa (assembly GCA_959609185.1). Taxonomy (NCBI): domain Eukaryota; kingdom Metazoa; phylum Platyhelminthes; order Tricladida; family Dugesiidae; genus Schmidtea; species Schmidtea polychroa. Next base: position 13,984 of record CAUHTR010007593.1, on the reverse strand, counting down.
TATTTTGGTTTTTAAAATTCATTGATATATTTTATTTCGCTTTCCTAATGCTTATAATTCAAACTTCGTATACTATCCCTACTATCTGTTCGGATAACTATATTTCAATTAATATTCTTTTACAGACTTTCAAAATAACAAAGTAGAAGACGAAATTTCAGTCGATTCCGGTTCAAACGATAATTCGATTTCAGTTAGTGATAATATCAAAATTGAACCTGTTGTTGAACTAGAATTGGAACATATTGCAAAGAATCAAGCAGCAGAATACGTGGAACCAATAGAATGTTTAGAAGTTCAATCATTATTTTCAAATCTTGAAAATTATAGTCAAGTTAATGTTTAATTTTTAAATTCAGATGCTAAAATAAACAGCATATATTGAATCTTCATCAGTTATAAGTTTATTGATATATTTAATACAAATTTTTGGTAATTACTTGAAAAAGTTTTCCCAAAATTCGTTTTAAATATAAAATAAATATTGATCGATCTGAAATGAAATGATATTCCATGATACATACATATCCGCCATTCGAAAACGCGTTCAATAACACTTTTAAACTTTATTTTATTCAGTTAGTCTTCCGATAAACCAAAAACCAGAAAATAAAAATAATTAAAAATATATTGAATATACCAGTAAGGAATTACTAATGTGATTGTATAAATTTCATTGAAATTTTACAATCTTTTTAAAATCGTAAAACTTCTATTAACCCATTAGTTAATGTAATCCCCATAAAGGGATTAGAATATTTTACAGTTCTAATTTTAAAAGTTGCTATCACTAGACACTTACAGGTACCTGGTAGATATTAGCCACATAATCTGACTTATATGTAAAAAAAATAAGTTGCAAATTTTTTTTTAGTTAAAATTGAACAATGTGCAATGCACATACTATACAACTCATCAATATTAAAGCAATTTTGCTAAAAATATTAATCTTAAAAATCTGCGAAGTAATGGGTTAAAATGTAGTTGATTAATTTGGGTTAATTTTGTCAAAATGTTATTTGTGGGGATTTAAAATGGTAAAAACATAAAAATTGTATAAGAAATTTATGGTTATAACAAAATGTAATTTTGGATGCAATACTTGTGAGGACTTCAAGCAACAAATAGAAAACTATGATGAAGTCTTTAAAAAATTTCATTCTGTCACAAAATACTCATAAATCCAATTAAATTATTTATATTTCTGATTAAACAAGTGTTTATTGTATTAGTATTTGTATCATTAAGAATAATTTTTAAAACTGTTTTTATAAAATTATCCCCCTGTACTCCAGAAAAAAATGGTCACTATACCTTTAGCCGCTTTTAGAATGTGCATTTGTTCTTCATATAATTTGAGTTTGAGACCGTTGTGTTAAATGATATCGTAATTATTGTCTCTGGTCTTTTTTTCAATATTGATGGTTGATGAAATGATCATTTCTGTATTCTTCATTGGAATAAATTTGAATGACTTCGGGAATTAATAATTACAGTGTTACTACAACTGATATAATTTATTTAAAATATATTATTCCAACTGTAACTAATACTCAAATCATTTTTGATATGCTTTATTTTTTAGCTTTTTTACGTCACAGAATTTCTGATTTTTCTTTTCGTGTCATGCAAATTATTGTCATACTCTATGCGAGGGATGTCCAAGTTTTTGTTCAAGAGTCCTAGTTACCTATCAGAAATTGTTAAAAGCCCAAAAGTCATATGTATACACATAAATACCATTTAATTTATAGTTATAAGGAGAAAGAAGTTATTAAAACTTTATATTTATTAAATTTTTTTTAAATGTTTTTACATTTTTCATTTACTCTTTAGTAGCAAAAAGTTTATGAATTTTTAAGTTAGGAATTAATTTTGATAATTTGATTTTAATTTGTAACTTCTTATTAATTATTTCAAATGATGGGTTGTTAATTGAGAACGATGCTTGTATTTGATTAAACAGCATATTTGGATCCAATGATTGATAATAAACGATATGATGTCTTTTTTAAATGGTTGTATTGCATATTTCCGAAATTCATTGATTGGATTTACTTATTTATTTAATATCTTAAGACTTCTTAATTTTCTATTAACTCCATTTCTCTCGATGTCGTTCCAGGAAGAAAGCTTTTATAAAGGGGAAAACAATTTCAAATGGGTTGATTAGAAGTGCAATAAATAGTTTTCATTCATATAATAAATCGTTTTACAAAATCTTTCAACAAGTTGTTCGATTTAGCTCGATGGCTACTAATGACTGAAGAAAGAATATTACATCGGCCTATGACATGGGAGGCCAACATGTGGCTCGCGAACCGCATGCGGCTCTTTGAAGGTTTATTTGCGTCTCCTGATAAATGTACTTGATCCACTTTTTATTTTTCCATTATATTTAAGAATTATTGTCGTTGAGTATGTGTCTCAAAATGTCTTTTAAATTACTCATCACAAATATAAAGAATAAATGCAACGTTGTAACAAATTTTATTTTCGTCCAATCTAAAAACTCATCAAAACAATTTGTATCATATTTGCTTCGAATATAATTTTAATGTAATTTTTTGTAATTTAATTAAATTTATTTAACCTTACGTAATACTTTTTATTATTTTTTCCATATCTTTTGAATACGTATATTTTTTTGCGGCCCACGAAACATTTTGAATTTCGAAAAATTGCTCGAGCTATCGAGGAGCTTGGCCAGCCCTGGTCTATGATATCATTATTTTTATTATTAATATAGAATTCTAATCTATTAAACATGAATTTTGAAGAAAATTGAAAAAAATTGAATTTAAAAATTTCTGATGTAACAAAATCTTTTGAATTCCAATAAATTTCTTTTTTTCCTTTACCAAGTTAAATTTGATAACTTTTCGACAAGTTTTTATTGGCAATAATTTTTCCTCAGTATTTAATAATGAATTCAAATTGACATAATTTTTATCTAGGATAATGAACCTGCTATGAGCTTGATTGAGAATGAAATTCGAGAGCGACAATTTGAATCAGCTGCTTTGAATTACAAACCTAATGATCAGGTTATGAATGAATCAGGATCAAATGAATTGATGGAAGATTGCTCTCGAATTGAATCAGAATATCATTATCATCACACGGATGGAATGTTTTTCATTAAGTTTGTTATACTGACGACTCTTATTTTGTTGGTTGTAATGGTTACTAGTCTTGTCGCCTATTATTATTACCGTTCAGCTAGTATAGCTGATTTGAAAAAACAAAAATATTCATCAGAATGGAATAAAAACATTGATCTTGAAGCTATTAAACGTTTCGTATTGCGAAATGACGCTCCATAATTAAATATTTATTTGTAAGAGCTTAGTGGGATCTCTATAAGTTTTGTTTTCATCAATCTTTGTTTTTTTTATTATGTTAAATGTTTGTGAATTTGATAATAGCGATAAAAATAATAATAATAATAATAATATTTATTTATTTATTAATAATTTACAATCATTCCTAATTTGAAGATTTGTATTCTCAATTATTTCTGTTATTTTAATGTTTCGTATTGGTATTGAATATCTAATTTTCCTTTTCGGCGAGATCAATTATGAAAGATCCAATATCAATGAAAAATATTTATTGAAAATAAATGTCTTTATTTATTGGAATATTTATATTTTTTCGAATAAAGGATGTATATTTTCATAAATTAAAATGAAATTACGTAATGATTGTAATGGGGTATAAATACGTTATGAGTAATGTCGAAACCCACTTACGTCGATTTTAACTTTCATAATTTAAGTTAATTATATATAAATTTTCGGTTGGCGAACTATCTGAAAATCTTAACCATCATGATCTCCCTGTAATACCTTATAAAAATACCCACGGTATTATTGCAGTTAATAAAAATTAGGAGAAATATATAAATTTTAATTGTAGGTTCCTGTGTCATGGACGGAATGAATTTTCATAATAACTATTTATATTTATAGGGAAAAGGATAGCACTAATATCGATAATTATTAGGATTCTCATCCGTTAAAATATTAACATCGGTTTGTAAAATACTAGATAACGCCATAAATTTTATTTAATAAATTATGCACTGAAAACTTATCTTTTTTTGTTATTTAAACAAATTTCAATATTTCTTTTAAAATATTTTTAAAATTTTTAATTAAAACTTTTTAAATCATTGATCTTCCTCAGAAACTCCTCTTATGAAATTTTTTAAGTTTTTACACGTTTCTTTCGAACTTTTTACCAATCCCGTTTCTTAAGATATGTCGTTTGTCATGCACTTTCTCGATTATTTTATATAGTCACTCATATCTGTCCTGGCTTTTGTTGTGTTTCTTATTTTACTAACACATCTTCTCCTACGTTGAATCTCCTCCTTCTTTGTTCTTCCTTTACCTGTTTTTCTTTTGACCCGTATTATTTTTTCCTGCTAATCTATTTTTCCAAAAACTATGTCTGCCAGGGTTTTCCCTGTCTTTTTTTTGTTTGGTTGCATTTAATGTAAATTCGACTTCTGGTAGTATCACTGCCCAATCCATCTTCCTTCTGTTCCGTAAAGTAGCATTTATCAGCTCTCGTATTGTCCGGAAGTGTCTTTCTATCTGTCCATTTGTTTGGTGATGATATGGACTCGTAAAACATAACTTAATATAAAGCATCTTTGTGAATTCTCTCATCATTTCTGATTCAAACGCATGCCCACAATCAACTCTTATCTCCTTTGGACATTCAAATCTTAAAATCCATTTTTATAAAATCGTTTTCTTTATTGTTTCCTCGTCTTGTCTTGTTATAGCTGTCAAGACTGGATGCTTACTATACTGATCTATTATACCCAATATATACTTCTTACGTCCTTCTGTTTCTGGCATTAGTCCACATATATCCACGAGTATAATTTCGAACATTTCGGTTGATTCTAGTTTCTTTACTGGTTCCTTCGTTGTTATCGTTATAGCCTCGGTTTTTTACAAGTCTCAACTTCAAATATTTTCCTGAATCTGACTCCATAGGTTTTTCACAACATGTCTATCTTTCATATAATCGGCTATCTTCTCAACTCCAGCATGACACAATAGTCTATGGATTTCCTTTATGGTTTCTTGTATCTCGTTTTCTGGTATCTTCGTTTTCTTTCGTAATTCTTCTTCCAAGTTTCCTTGTTGGTTGGTGCTTCTACCTTCTATTCTGTTCGAATCTAGTAATCTAGTTTTTATCTTTCCTTTCTTAGCTTCTTCGTGGGCTATTTGATATTGAACACACGTTTCACATTTAGTTCTGGACACCATCTGCATTTTGGTGATTAACACCCTTTCTGTATTCAACGATTATATCCAAACTGCTCAAATAATTGATCAAGGTTTGGAATTTTGAAGTAATTGGCTTCTTGGTTGAGATCATAAACGTGGTCGTCTTGCGGTCTGTCCTTAGCGTGAATCTTCTTCCGTAGAAATAGTGCTTAAAATGAATACAAAAATAGTATACCGCCAATAGTTCCTTTCTTGTAATGCAATATCCTTTTAATGGCTCGTCATCGAGTGTGATTCATACGCAATTACTCTCTCTTTTTCATCTTTATCTCTTTGTGAAACCACTGATCTAATGGTATCAAAACTGGCATCAGTATCTAAAATGAACTTCTTTCTCAGATCCGGAAAGCATATGAGTGCTAACTTCAATCCCTCGAATATGTTATTCATTCCTTCAGTCCATTGCAGTTTTTTGTTACTTGGACCGCAACATAATTGTTTCAATATCCTTGCTTTCTTTGCATACTCACTGATGAATCTTCTATAATAATTGCAAATGCCTAGAAAGCTTCGGAGTTTCTTAACTCAACTTGACAACTTGTAAGATCAATTCTAAAATGCTTATTCAATAAATTTGTTATAATTTTTAGATAAAATGAATAAGTCAGAAGTTTGGAATAGTTTCAAAAAGTTAGAGATAGACAAGACAATTTGCAATCATTACAATAAAATTTTGAGTTGCAAAGGATCATCTACAAGCGATCTACAAAATCATTTGAAAGCAGTCCATAAAATAATTATCGGAAAGAAACCCGAAAAAATAGACGAGGAACAAACTTCTGGATCTTTTTCTTCATTAAAAAAACAACCTAGTGTTTTGAATATTTTGAAAAGACGTAGTTTAGAACAAATAATATCAAAACTGACAGCAATGGATGGATTTTCTATTAATAGCATTACAAATAGCTTATTCATATGAGAGTCTCTTCAACAACAAGGATATTCATTACCAATAAACAACTCTAGAGTAATGGAGTAATAGAGTAATCTTAGATTCAATGAAAATGAATATGAAAAAATTTTCTATAAATCTAGACGAGTGAACAAGTAAAAGAAATCATAGATATTTAAATATTAATTTACATCACTTGGAAAAAGATTTCAATTTGGGATTAGTATTGGTTCTTGTGGTGCTCAGAGAACATTAGAATTAGTATCTGAAAGACTACAAAATTTTGACTTAAATTTAGAAACTGATATAGTTGCAGCAACAAATGATGGTGCGGCTGTTATGAAAAAAATTGGTAAACTATCATCTAAAATTAATCAACTATGCTATTCACACGCTATCCACTAAGCAGTTACTGACGTGTTATATAAACCAAGAGAACTGGCTGAAGCCAAAGTAAATGTTTCAATTGAAGAATCGGAAGATGAAGACAAATATAACGACTCTTTCAATTCTCTTTATTTTGTTTGTAATGCAGAACACATTTTGTCTGACAATTACAAACAATCAGTTTTACAAGTTAGAAAAATTTGTAATTTCTTTAGAAAATCTCCAGTAAGAAACAACATTCTTAAAAATTATATCAAACATGAAAAATGGAAGGAATTAAATTTAATTATTGACTGCAAAACAAGGTGGAATAGGACATGATTGAAAGATTTCTGGCAGTAAAAGAATGTGTCGTTTTAGGATTAAATGATGTTGGATCTTCTCATATGTGAAATGAATCTCATTATCGTAAAATTGTAGAACTTCATAATGTCTTGGGACCGATCTATTTAGTATCTGATTTATTAACAAATGAACGTATATTTGAATTTCTATTGAATGAACTAAGTTTTAAATTATTATATTCATTAGAAAAAACGAATTCAAGAAAAAAGACAAGTAGAATTAGTAACTCTTGCTGTATTTGAAAAATCCGCAAAACATTTCCAGTTCTGGAAGGAAATCTAGTGTATTTTCTTTAGCTTCAAAAACCAAAATTATTGAATTATCTGAAAAAATATTGTATAGAATATTTCCCAATTATTATATGGAAACCAATCCTGATCAAGAGAAAATCGATGAAACTGCTCATCAATATAAAACATTTTTAAAGGAAGCCATGGAAAAATGAATCAAAAGGTTTCTTGAAGACCCTGAAGAAAAAATTACAAATCCAAAAACATTTAAAGCTGAATTTTTATTATTTGAGGCGACTCATAAAAGAACGCCGAACTTAGATTTGTTATTTAAAGCCCTAAAAACTATTAAACCAAGCTCAGTAGCCAGTGAACGAGTATTTTCAATTTCAGGTAATATTGTGTCTAAAATAAGAACAAGACTTCGCGACCGTTCAGTAGATATTTTATGTTTTTTGAAATCCTATTTTCTTAGGAGAAATATTAATTAGTAAAATAAAAACAGGTTTTAGAGAAAATTTTCATTGTTGTTTAGGCTTTTGTTACTTTGTTTAATAACTTGTAAATCTTTTTTAACATTTTGACTTTGNCAGACAATGTAAATTTTTATAGTAGTAACCAATCTGGGGAAGATTTACCATATTTTGTAGGTAAACATTAAGGAACCGGTTGGTTGAAGACAATAGGTAATTTTGCTCTAACAATTCTTAGACGTATTGGAAATTTTGGTATGAAAACAACTAATGGCGCAATAAAAAATAATTCAAAGACTTGCCTGCTTTAAAATCAAATTCAAAAATAATAATAAAAATTATTAATAAGTGTATAATCCAAACAAATTTTTAGAAAAGACGCAGCGAATTTAAATACTAAAAATATTAGTATATGATGGTAATAATAAGAATTCTTTAAAATAACTAATTAAATAATTATAATTAATTAATCAATAATTAAATAAAAATTATTCAAAAAAATAAAATGTAAAATTATTATATCAATAAAATCTTTTATTTTTGTTTACTCTTGATGTCTTTTCTTTTTCGTAAATTTATATACAAATATAACAAGGCAACACATTATAAATTTTTAATAATTCGAATCTAATTAAAAATCAGTGTTTATTATTCAGATCATGAATTCCATTATAAAATTGATCTACTGACCTTCCCAAAGAACGATCTAATGCTCTCTCTTCTCCTATTTTGAATTTAAAAATAATTAAAAAAAATTATTTTAAAATATTTTATCAGTGACACAAATATATAATTTTAAATATTTAAAAATTTTTCAGGGCATTAAAAATATTTTAAATTATTTTAAATTATTTTTATTATAGTAAATTATTATAATATAAATATTTTAAAAATTAAATCAAATTTTAATTAATTAAACATTTGAATTGATAAAGGATACAAGTTAAATTATTGACTTTAAAGTCGTTTGAGTATAAGTCGGGCGTCGATTTTAAATAATTTTTAGCTTTCCAAATTTTCGGCTTGAGTATATGTCGGAGATTAAAAAGGCAATCAATAGCAGCATTTTTTATATATTATAAGTTATTTAATTCAAAATATTTACTACAAAAACAATGTTGGTTATAAAATAATTAAATTTACCTAAATAAAAGTCAACAAACCACGAAAAGTTTTTATATTATCGTTCACATAAAGTTGTAAAAAGATAGAATTTGAGTCACGTGACAACTAACTAGTAAATACTAAAATCCATTTAAAACGATAGGTACATCCGCAGAGTCATGGAATTATTCTTGATATTGTTTCATGACCTCATGACCTTAACTTGTTATGGTATAATTATATTAATGTTAATTATACTACAACTGTATTTTATGGAAATCAACATTCTCTTGGTGGTTATTTTATAGCATTTATTGACAAAGACAACGCGCTCAGAGCAGCTTATTTGTTGATTGTCGACATCTCTTGTTGACATCTTGGAGCGGTACAATTTAAATTTTAAAAATATAATATTATTATTATTAATAGGTCAAGTTGTGTTTAAAAATGGGAATTCCCAGAAAGTTCTAAAAATCTAACATTTTTGAGGTTTTATTACTTTTGGCTTAAGTATAAGTCGGATTAAGATTATCTCTTCCTGAAAAGGTTAAAATTTTCCGACTTGTACTCCTGTATATACGGTAATTTGTTTATTTTCAATTCACAACATGAGATAGTTTTTGAATTTTCTTCTAAACAAATCATTTGAAAAACTGGATTAATTGTAGCGAAAAGAAATGTAAATAACTGGAGATTATAATAATGGCATTTGAAAACCTCCTTCGAATAGATCAAATAATCTACGCTATAGGAAATTAATTTCAAAATTAAAATTACGAAATAAAATATTGTTGAAATAAAAGTGACAATTGAGGACTGAGTGAAAAGTTTTGATCTACTTTTTATAATTGACATGGGATTTGATGAGATTTTCCTTTTCGACATTCGCCACCGTTGACAAGCTGACATCGAAGTTAAGTCCGTCAATGCAACAATCGGAATCAGAATGATAAAACATATATTTGTAATATTCTTTACTTCCGATAAAGGAATTATACAAGTGAAAATTGTTGTTTCATTAATGTTGATGATATTTACTCGATCAGTGACAAATGCAAATATTGTGACAAGTAATATTACTATATTACGATTTTCTTTTTGCTAACTTTCTTGTAGTGTAATGAAAATACAATATAAATAAATCTGTAACCAGAAATCACAATCATCATGTAAATATTAATTATCGAAAAACACGAATAAAACTTGAAATAAATTCAAACATTACAATAGAAATAAACATATAAAGTTCAATGATACCGATAAAAAGATTTCCTCCTCTTGAAATTAGCTGATAGAAAATGTCGAAAAAAATAGCAAGTTGTTGATTGTTTGAGATTTAATTAAAATATCTGGATTTTTCCATGTTAATTTAAGTTTGATTAAAAATCGAGAAATGTTCTTTTTTTCATTATTAATATTTTTTAGATTTTATGATAAATATAAGTAATTATTATGATAACCATAAGTAAATATAAGAGAATAAAACAAAGAAAACTTTGGTTATGAAAATGACAAAGTTTTCTCCACATTTTGTTTTGAGAAGAAATTGCATGAGACTTTTTAAGTAAAAATAAATATAAGTATGTTCATGTAATTTCAAATTTATAACATTTGCGTGAACATTTCGTTATGATTGGATGACTGATACTGAATGAATAAATCTAATTCGCTAAAATCTAAATCTAATTTGTATGTTGTTAACAAGAATTTTCAATATTTCATTTTTTAAGTATTTTAGAAATAGATTTTAACATATTTAGTGTTTTTTTAATAATTTCTTATAACAATATGATTTTTGATGGATTAACCACATGTGAAGTGGCTTAAATGAAAACCAATCGGAGGAAACTAATGGAAAATGGCAATGAAATTAATAAAATTGGATACTATTGTGAAAGTTGACAAATAGATAGTGTTGGTTACTTAGGGGAGTGTCATTTTAAATTTTAAATACGTTAGGGGTAATCATAGGTATTGACTCGACTCTTTCCTAAGCACCTTCATGACTATTGCACTTTAAACCATTTGTGCACTCATGGCGACGACCATGTTGTTATTGTACACAAAGGCGAAAAAACAATGAGACGGTGAGCTCTATTGCTAAAACTACTCCCCGTTGTATTTTCTTTTCGGATTATTGACAGCTGATAGAATGTCTTACGTCATTAATCGTTAGACTTAACAAAATTTACATTTCAAATACAAAAATTAAATTTACCTTACCGCGATGGCATACACAGACAATTGAGAGCGCCTGACAACGTCTGGTGAAAGTGTAAATTTTTGATTGAACCAGTTGTTAAAACTGAAATTTCACTCAGTATTTACACCTAATTCCGAAATTTATTAACTTCTATAACCTAAAAAAAATCAATAAATTTATAATATAGGAACATACAAACTTGTTCCGAAATTTAATAACTTTATTATAGGATTTGTGGAGGTGAGAGAAAAATAATTGAACATACCAACACAAAACCCATACTGAAAAATGCAAGCAAATTTCTTATATAGGTTTTTGTTCCGAAATAAATAACCGTAAACATATTGTTAACATATTGTTAAAATATAATTATTTTTAAATTATTTAAAAACGCAAGAAAGAAAGCAAGATCTTTTGATTTACAGAAAGAAATTCGCAAACCGTAAATTTAAATAAATTATTTTAATAAATTAATATTTTCATAGATATACAGAAAATGACAAAATTCGGCTTATTAATGACTTTCAGAATGGGGAAAATTACCAGGAATTTGGAAGATTACTAAGAATGACCAAATCTTTAATTAAAGCAATCATTTATAAATATTAAAAATATGGGGCCATCGAAAATGAGCTGCAGAAAGAAGATTATAAAAATTTAAAAAACTATTTCATCCATGTACGCCGCTTCTTTCCTAATTGCATTAAAAAACTAAATGTCTTGGGTGATTAGTTTATTTATTTAGTTAAAAATATATCTAACTTACATTTTATTGAAATAATTCCAAATAAAAAATCATTGAATTTTATAAAATTCCTCAAAAACACATGAAATTTAATTATTATCAATGTTATATTATAAATGCTGACTAACAGTCATATTTAAGAACTTGAATAATGATCTCATAATTATATAAAATCAAAATTCAAGTCTTAAAAGTTACTTGAAATTAAAAAAATTATCTGAAAACCATTTTTAATAAATTGAATAAATGAAATTTAATAACTTCATTTTCACGTAAATGGTGACTCACCTCAACTGGTGTGCACACCAACGTGAATTATAGAGGTTATTAAATTTCGGAATTGGGTGTATACTGATTGAATTGTACGCCTACGCATTCTCTGCTACTTTATCCAATTAGAATGCGAGACAATTCTGATTAATTTTGGCATGCATGCATGCATGCGTGTAATTATTTATTTTCAAAATTCTAATTTTTATTAATTTTTAAGATTTATTTTTATAAATTCTATAATTTAAATAGTTTTTGCTAATTTTAATTTAGTTTTACAAGTTTTATAATTTAAATAAGTTTAGTTAGTTTTATTTTAGTTTCATTGATTTAAACAATTTGGTTTTATGAATTTTATAATTTATCTAATTTTACTACTTTTATTCTACTTTTCTTCATTTTATCAGTTTACTAGATATTTTATTTTAAATTTTAAAATTATTTATTTAAAAATTTTTCATATTATTAATTAATTTATTACCCATTATTTTATTTATTATTATTTTATATTTCAGTTGTCAGATATTCCGAATGCGATATTTCTCATAATTGTGTTTGTGATCGCGACCTTTCTTGCGTTCCTTTATTTTATTTCCCGAATCTCATTTATCATCAATGTGTTATGTACTTTAATTTGTATTGATTGGTGTTTTAATTTAACTTGGTGCGATTTTTATGTTATATATTTTTGATTCATTAAAACAAGCTCTCAATTCTCGGTTCTAGCCCAACAATAGATAACTCCGTAATGCTATGTCACTGTCTCAAAATGAGTAATAAATAATTTTGATTCTCAAAAATAAAAAGTTTGAAGTTGGTAAAACTTTCTTCAAGGTTTCTTATGGTTTTTAACAAAAACTATTTGTCATAGCAGAAATTTGTCACATACAAATATATTAACATTTTATTTAACAATTGAGAACTTCGAAAAGATTTAATTGGTATAACACTATTCTTCCAAATACTAGCCCCGTATATCATGACACAAATGATACCTTCCTGAATAATTGAAACATGTGAAATTGTGACTGGTATTTAATAATAATTATCTAATAATTAATTATTATAAATATATAATAATTGAGCGTTTAAACCTTTCCTGATCCACCGAAAATTTTCAATTTTTGGCATGTTTTAATTTTACGCATTACTGTTCTAATTTGTTTATCTAATAAAATGATTTTCATTACTATTGTTCAAATAAATTATATATTTTTCTGATCTGACATAGAAATTTATAAAAATTAAAAATAATAAATTTTTTGAAGTTATTTTGAACTTGATTAGAATGATAAAAAAATGAGACGAACGCAAAACAAAATAACGGAATTCTTTCGAATGTGACGTAAAAATATGCTTATAAATATATGAGAAATACGTGAACATAACTCTTAGAATTATTAAAGAATATTTAAATGAAAATATTTATTTATATGAAATTATTTATTTGAATGAATATACAAAATGATGGCTTTCAATTCTTCTGACTTTCTCTGAATGATTTCGATGCATAGCCCAATAATAACAAAAGACCGCTTGAAAGAATCAAAGCTCCGCTGTTAATAAATGACCAATGAAATGTTTTAGTGGCATCATAAATCGCTCCTGACATTGGGGAGCAAATCAACAGTCCAATTGCTTGCACAAAATATGTGAATCCAAGACCTTTTGTGAAGTCTCGCAAACCTACAATATCTAACAATACGACGGATGTCAATGTTGTGTATGATCCAATGAATAAACCGAATCCGATCGTGTATACCAACATCAAAGGATATGAGAAAGCAAATCGACTAAAAATCAAAAATCCACCCGCCAATATCATCGAAACCAAATATAGAATATATGTTTTCACTTCTTTCCTTGATCCAAGATATCCAAATAATAACCGACCAACGGTGTTTCCTATTCCAATCGCAATTAATAAAAAGGCGGCCTTAGATTCTGTGATGTTCATGTCGACCGCTCTCTGTTTGGCATACATGAAAGTTGTATCATGACCAAGATTTGTCAGAAAGTTTGC
>CAUHTR010007592.1:0-11952 GCA_959609185.1 Schmidtea polychroa | reverse complement strand
TGCGCGGACGTCAATTGCGCGGGTCCAACTGCGCGGACGTCAATTGCGCGGGTCCAACTAATAATTAATAAGGGAAATGTACATATATATGTAGTCAGAGTTTATCCGACAAGATATTCTGTCCCCCTATGGGTACGGCTCACAAGGGTAATGGTAGCAAGGGTACTGCTCATATTTAAGCTTATACATTTATTGGATTGTTTAATAAATGTATAGGCTTGAATATGAGCAGTACCCTTGCTACCATTACCCTTGTGAGCCGTACCCATAGGGGGACAGAATATCTTGTCGGATAAACTCTGACTACATATATATGTACATTTCCCTTATTAATTATTAGTTGGACCCGCGCAATTGACGTCCGCGCAGTTGGACCCGCGCAATTGACGTCCGCGCAATTGACGTCCGCGCAATTGACGTGCTACGATATATATGCATTATAGTAAAACTATTGAAAAAGTATAACTAGATAAGAGAACTATAGAACTGAATACTTAAAAAATTAATCAAAGAAAACCCTCATGGGTTTTTTACCTTTCTTTTTAACAACTTTTGTATCATCTGTCTATATTCGTCTGGTAAATAGAAACTAAACCAAAGGAGGCCAATGAAATGGTGAAACCAGATATTATCGCCCGAATGAAGGATAAAATCGTGATAATTGACATCAAATGCCCATTCGACGACAATACAATAATAGAAGCCTCGAAAATTAGCCCAAGATATCCAAGATAAAACCAGAATCCACACACAATACATTCGTTGTATGTTCACTTGGGAACTTGGGACAAACGTAATAACTATGTCTTCAGGAAACTCGGTTTCAGATACGAGGAATATCACCCAATAAAAGCCAAAATGATCGAGAGAGTAATAAAAGGATCACGGAAGGCCTATGAAGACCATCGAGGCAGAAGAATAGACAATGTCACGATGATTGTGCCAGCATCGTAAAAATGGCACACAAGTGAATTCACTGCCCCATATAGTAGCTTGTCTACTATACTTCCTACTTACATATTAATTATGTATTTGTACATTTTCATTAATAAATATTTGACCTTTGGACGCTTTTATTATAATAGATTGAGGTGAAAGTGGAACAATGACATATACAGATCTTATATTGTCTGCTTTGAGGTCTAAACAAAACCCTAGATTAAATCATTCGTAGCAAGGGGCTGATTTGATAAAAGAAGCCATTCGATTTACTCCTTTCTGTGGCGAAGATAGTTCCAAAATAGTTGCAAAACCAACGAGGACACCTGAAATCCATGAATATGGCAACACAACAGTTGATGATGGACCAGTGAACAATACATTTCTGAAAGGAGTTCTATTTGAAGGATGAAAAATACTCTAAATATCGATCCATCAATTCACAACATCCAACCTAGGAGTGCTTGATAAATAACCACAATTATACATTTGCATTCATGAGGCTCAATCGCTAGTCAATTCTATACTTGTCTAACCCGTGAATTGCTATAATGAATTACAGTCTATTGAAATTGCTCGTCAATGAAATATATTTTCATATTTATTAAAAATCAATAAACTTATTCATAATTTATTATAAGTTGCTGCATTTGACTGCAACACAATGCATTATAAATAACAAAAAGAAACAAATGGCCACGAATTTTTCGATTAAAATTCTCAGAACTTATCATCGATTGCAATTACATTGCTTTATTAATTATTTACATTAAATAGCAAAACCATTTATATGTATTAAATTAATATATAAATTTAATAGTAATAATTAAATTTAAACATAATAAAAATTAACCGGCCGCCATGCAAACAATTTCCACCATTATTTTTCATTACATTAAACGATTTGCCTTCAATATTAAACTTTCCAAAACTCAATCGACCAGCCACTCTACCAACCGCTACACCGAGATAGCATTCATTTTTTTCATACTCTTCAACAGTTGAAAATCCCAAAACAACATTAACAGAAGGTTGTGATTTATCTTTTCCTTGCCATGGTAAATTTATGCTTTGAACGGCTGCTCCTAACGACAATATGTTTACCTTAGTGTTCGTTTTATTTGAGATTTCATAAAGAAAAACTTCTTCATTAATAAGTTTGGAAAATCCGAACAGTCGTTTATTCATTATTGAAAATAACTTGCTGATTTTAATATTTATATTACTAATCAGTCAATCTAAAACTTTATCGAACTATGTAAAACATGTAACATAAACAATTTGTGAGAAAAATTTAACGTAAATATTAAACATAAATATTATTATAAATTTTTGGAAAAAATTCCACTTAAAAAATTCTAAAACTAATTGATTTTGAAAATCATATGTTTATTTTATATAATTATATAATTTAGCAAAAGAATCAACAAAAATGATGTTTTTAGTCAAAAATAAAAATAAGTTAATCCTTTAAACATGAAAGTTTTGAAAATCTAAAATTTGATTTTACTTAATTATTCAATGATTAATTAAATTGGAATTATTACCAAGATCAATTACAAATGCTTATTTTCAGAAAATTACATCATAAACATGCATAATGTGATTTAATCTAAACACACAGGATTTTTCTAAAAAATTAACCAAGAATATTTGAATATTTTTGATTCGAATGATGACTAACAAGAAATGAGCCACATTTTGTATACAAATTGATAAATGAGTAATCATTATCACGAATCTTGATCTGTTGATAAATACATATTTAGAATACACAATAATAAAAATAATAATGGTAAATTTAAATTCACAGAAAACCATTCCGGAAATAGAAACTAGCAAAATGATCACACAAAAAAGAGTAAAAGTAAGAGAAGTACGACTTGGTATTTATTTATTTTGAGAAATTTGAAAGATGAGGAATAATAAAATTACTAACTGAAAAACCAAATTTCAAAGATTTACAATTAACTGATAGTCACTCCAACTCTTTAAGATGGTAGGAAATAAGATTAATTTCTTTATGCTCGTTTATTTTTTATACTTATGCCTTTATTTTTTCCAAACTTTATTACTTTATTTGATTTCCTTCTTAATCCTCTTATCATATTGTTTTCTAAATTCTTATTATTATTTATGCCCTTGTGCTAATTATAGACAATATTTTTATTATGAAAATTTTCAATTTTATTTTCAGAGTGATTTATCATTAACAAATGTAATGGTAAACAATATGGACCCGACCTTATCGAAAAATGATGCTCCTAAAATGAGGGCATATTTTTCGCAATTTGGAGCAATCGTTACAGCAACCGTCCATGTTACAGATTCAAACTTTTATGGTCAGTTTGTTTTGTTTTTATTCAGAATTTTATTAAATACATCTAAGGTCCTAAAACAGTTTTCATTGAATTTCAAAATGAAGAAGATGCAAATAACTGTGTGACTTTTTATAAAAAAAATAAAGTCATTCATCATCTTGGTGGTCTGCCGATTGCCGCTAAATTTTCTTTTCGACATTCAGACCCAAAGAATAAGTAAAACTTAAAAGATTATTTATCGGTTGTTAATTTTTTTCATTTAGGAAACCTAAAAATCCTGGAAGTAATGATGGGAACAATAGTTTGTCTATTATTTTATGTTAAATACGGTTTACCAATAATTTATAGATAAGTCTAAATCTAACATGATTTTGTCACCAAATTTACTTTCGATGAATCAACATCAGCAGCAGCAATTGGCGGCAATGCAATTGCAAAATATGTATCTAATGCCACAGATTTACCAACAATCCTACAATCCTTATATATCCGGTGGGGCCTACCCTATGACCAATTTGGGGGTTGGAAATTCTATGTTACCTAACGTTTATTCATTAGACGAATCACAGTATGGTATGGATCCGACAATGTTAGCAACATACTCTAACTTAATGACCAATAATCTTTTATCACAAATGATGCTCAATAATTCTTCTGGGATGATCCCCATTAACTCCATTCCTGTTACAAATAATCTCATGCAGTCTCAACAAATCAGTTTAACGACCCAAATGAATGATCATTCTAATGAAAAATACCTAAATGAAACTCAATAAAATGTGATAAGATTTCGAAATCTATTTTTCTAATCTATTTTCTACACAATAAATTTCTTAAGAGTTATTTTTTTATTTATAAAATTAAATTATTTAAATTTTCAGTTAAAAATAATAACTTTGCTAAGTAACAGGTGACATGGTCTTTTATTATAAATAGTAATATTTATATGCTGAAAACCGCAATATTTCATGTTTCAAAATAAATATTAAAAATCATAATTTTAAAAATTCCTATATTTACTATACTACTGATAAACAGTTTATAACCAAGAAAGATAAAAAACAACAACAAATTGCTTAGGAAATGAAATTTAATTGTATTAAACATTTTATTAGAAATGGAATCAAATCTTTTCAACATTCCAAAAAAAAGATTTATTTTTATTATAGCAAAAAAAACGACAAATAAAAAATTTCGATGCTTCATTTGAAACAAGTGTTAAGAGGATATTCTGTTTATGGAAAGTTTAATTATGGTGGAGCCTGTTAATTTGATCAAGGATTAATTCGACTTTCTTTGAGTCAGTTGAATAGTTATAACAAGTCGGAACTAATAATTTGAATCCCTCGTTTATTCAAACTTATTTTCCGATTTAAATCTATCAAATGTCTGGTTAATTCTATGTTAATAAAATTAAACAGCACTAGAAATTTTTTATAAAATGTCGAATCTTGTCCGAAAGACTCTAGGATTCAAGGAAGCATTTTCACTTCATAATTCGATTCATCGTTTATTAGATTTTTTTTGGGTCAGTTGAAGGATCGAATTAACGGGAGTCCACCGGTATAATAATGCTTTTAAACATGTTCATTTTGAAAATTATTGTTTTTACTTAATTTATCATATAAATATTATTATATTTTTAATATATCAGTTTCTTTCTCTTTGCGTTAAGGTTAATGACCTGTCTTTTACAATTCTCTTAAATAGATAATATTCGTAATTCCACGACAAATATAATCAGTAGTGTTTTCGAACTGGAACTTTTTCTTTAAAAAATTCTGAAATTCTTATGCAGCAAAATTGAAAATAACTATGATAATTGTTTCTCATTTGAAAATTTGATTCAGTGTTGGGTAGTCTTCCGAAAGTTAGGAAAATACACAAGCCTCAGGTGTGCAAAACCTCAATTTCAATTCAAGGGAATTATACTCAGACGATAAGATCAGCGAAAAAATCTCTACGCTCAGTATGACTTCTCGGAAAACCACCACATGATCATTTCCTTACGACAGGGCACCCTTGGTTCCCCATGTTAGTAATGTGCCAAGTCGGCGAATCTCATAGAACAAGTGAGTCCTACTTAGGACTACACTCCTACAGCATTCTCAACGGGTCCTTGACGGCCGATAGAAGGTCTTACGTCATTTATTTTTTCCTTTCTGTACCATATGAAATTCTCCAGTTATTGAAAGATTGTCCTCGTTTTTCTCGATGCTTTTCCAAGTGTTGGACTAATTCATGTATTATTATTAATAATTATTATTAACTGATTGGTGATTTTTAATAATCTTCTTGGTAATAATATAGGTCTAGTACATATGATATTCTGCTAAACTGTCATTTAGCCTCTTTCAGTCACAGCACCAAATGTTAACCCTTTCCAGCCCAGTGATTCCAAATGGAATCATTAGTTAAAAACTCAGTTTTTTTCTCTCTACTACCAAAACGGTTGGCAGTAACTAGTGAGAACTATAGTAAGATATGTTTTTAACAGTTGGCAACAAAAAAAAATGAAGTAAAATATTTTTTTGATAAAATAAGTAGTTTTGGTACCTACTTACTGCATATATTTTTTTTTTGTTTTGAAAAAATTTGGGCTGGAAAGGGTTAACAAATTCTGTTTTATTGCTTACATTTTTATTATTCTGAAAAATTGTTAGTGATCTCGTTTCTTCAATTTTTGTTTCTGATTTCGTTGATAATGTTTGTCTCAATCTCGTACCGCATGCTTTATTTAAAATGAGATCTTGAGCAAAGTCTTCTTCTCCTTGTCTGAAATTCAGAAGTTCGGATAAACTTTCCTTAATCAAATTTCAAATGTTGCAAATAGTTCATCATTCTCTTGTTCCAGAACTGTCAGTTCTATAGGGCGTTAATATTAAAACCTGGAAAAAAATATATAAGTAACATATAACTAATATAATTAAAATCAATAAAAAACACCTAACAACTTAAATACAAAAATAATTAAAATTTAAGAAAAATCAAAAATCAAAATTCAACAAGGGAAACCGGTATGGTTGAATGCCAAATCGAAAGACAAGTTCAAAAATTATGATGAAAATTTAATAAGGGTTTCAAAGGGAAAATTATAACGAAAATAACAAAAAATAAAGTTGATTATTCCGCAATAGGATGACGGAGATAATGGAATGCGCGAGCCCATGGATAACCCGAGAGCTGAAAGAAGAGTGCATTGACACTCAACCAATGAGATTTGAAAGTGAACTCATCCAAAAACCAATCCGGGATTAACAAATTAGAGTGATGTAATAACTCTCAAAATATTTACCCAAGGTTCCCTAAACACTAATTATTTGCGATAACCTTAAATTCTGTAGATTAATGCCCTCTGAAAAAGAATATGAAGTTGGTCGAAGAAACAATAAAGAAACCAACTGAATAAGTCAGTTAGCAATCAGCTAATAGGATCAAGTAATTGAAAGCAAGTGCATCTCGTACTAGAGAAGATGATTGGCTCTTGAGTTTTCAACCTTCGCGACCAATATTTATTGAAAACGAAGGTGCAAATCTAGTGACGAATTGTAATTGTGATAGAACTTTAATAGTTATTTTGTGTTGGGTATCGATTATTTGTTTAAATAAGAACACGATAAGTCAGAGAAAACCCACTTGCAAAATAAGAACCCACCAGTTCTTTGATTTTGTAAGTCATTAATTTTTTAATTGTTAATGCATCCAAAAACCACGTTTTGACATCTGCGGCTGTTATTTCAATTTTTCTGACATTTACATGAAATATTTTAGCATCAGCAACTAATAACATATTGAATGTGTCTGTCAATCATTGTCCATTCATCAACAGCCATTCGTCTATGTCTTTGATTCATTCCGGTTTCTTTTATTCATCGTCAATCATACTGTCAGAACATAATTTTTGAATGATTTTGATAAACATTCTACCAAAGATTTGCTTGCTTTAGAAACTGTGTTGATATTCTTGTTTTCGGTGAGGTCGCTCACTAAATCCAACTAATTTCATAAAATCTTGATCTTTGTCATACTTAATTTAGACACAAAGCATATTTCATTAAAAATATTCATATTTGGGAAATAATAATTTAGTTTTATTTATCTTCTTTATTACAGATCTTTAAATTTTTCCTAAATGTAATTGTTTAAATTACCAATTCGATTTCAAATATTATATTTAGTTATTTTGAGTTGTAATTCGACTTCACAAATGTATTATATTAAACAAATTGAACAACTTGGTTTAGGACTTATCATAGTAAAATGTGATTAAGGCATGAGTTCTAGATTATGTAAAATAAAATGTAACTAGTTTTTTATAAATCATTTTAATCTTAGTATATGTTAAATATTTTTAGAAGTAGAAGGTCTTATAATTTGATCGATTTTGCCATATGATAAATAAATGGTCAACACAGAAGTTCGTTTTATTAATTGATATTTTAAGAATTTTAATTATATTTTTTCTCAATTCTTCTAATCTATAATATTAATAAAATTTCAGCAATAGTTAGTACTAATAATTTTAATATATTTTTTTCAAGTTATAATTTTTCATTAATTTTAGCAGTTAGATCTCTTAATTTATGATTCCTATGTGTTTACCAGATAGGAATAAATTATTAATTTTGATCTATTCAAATATTTTAAAATTATTTTATTTATTTTCGTTTAAACATAAACTTTACACATAATCTTGTAAAGAAATTAATGGTGATCATGGCTTTTAGAGGTGACAATAATTATTACGCTACATTTCTTCATCAAGGTAACTGGTAAAGATTGCTTTATTTGTCCACATTGTCCGCGAAGCTTCTTCTTAACACCATTCCATAATCTTTCAATTCTTTGTGTGCTCAGAAGAATCCATTGGGTTGACGAAATTATGGCCATGTATAACAAAATCATGCGAGAAGACTCCACTATCTTGATGTTCCAACTACCTAGATTTAGAAAATATTCTTATGTAGGGTTACCATATTATATTGGTGTTTGGCGGAGGCGATCAGGGCCGCTTCTCTCTCAGCCTGGAGAGCTTTCCTTCGCTTTGTTCGCTCGGCCCTAGACGGTTGCCGGCGTTTAGTGATTTTCGTCGCCTCCGGAAGAGTGACCGGGGTTGATAGGTCCATTACCCTCGGAGCAGCCAGGCTGGTACCTGTGATAACTACTTCAGGAAGAATTGTTGGCCGCGAGGCATCCGAACGATTCATGTGTACCCGTTTAGTAGATTTAATTAACGAGGCCAATGAGAAGTGGTGGTGCGGAAATACGTTGTCTTCCTCCGCAATGGGTATATCCACGATCTTCTTCGTGATTGATGCTTGCACATAGACTTTGTGCAGCGCTTCGGATTGCTCCTTAATCAAGGTGCGGAGGGCACGACTTTCCTCTAACAATTCGTCGCGGCATCTTTCTGCCCGGGTGAGCCTTATCCTCACCTCCTTCATTTGAGCGGGAGAGAAGTATGTCCCCTCTAGATGGTGAGACTTCTTCTTGAGGAGGCCATTCTGCACTTGAAGTGTCTTGATCAGGTGATTTTTGTCGGCGCAAGAAAAACATGGGCGCAAGACTGTGGTATTTGCTGGGGTTTTAGATATCCTGAATAATCGAAAGAATTTTATTAATGTCAGGCTTTCCAGAATCATAGACCATTCCTCATCCTCAGTCAGATGTTACGGTATCAAACAAGACGAAAAAAAAATACAATAATAATAAAGCAGAATAAAAATTGATCAATCCCATATACGCATGCGGGAGAAACGTCGGAGCTCTTAAAATTTAAATTTATTATTATTCATTTGATCTCCTTACGCGCGCCTGAAAATTATTAATTGCACCTATAAATTTTGTAAGAGAAAAATTAAGTTCATTATTATTGCTCAAACTAACTAGACGCGCCTCAAAACTTTATTTGTTAATTTAACCTATAAATTTGGTTGATAGAAAAATCTATCGTAATCGGCATCGAGATCCCTACCTTCCCTATGCTGGTTCCCGCTTCTTACTGGGGGATGATCGTATTCTAAAAACCCAGAAGAAGATTCAATTAAAACTTTAATTAAAATGCATATGATAATTATAATATTTTGAAGTTGAGCCATCTGATCGATATTCGTGATCTTATCTTTGTGATTTCTAGCTTAGTGAAACGCGCTACCATTAACCCAATAGTCTTGTATACTTATCTATGAGATACTACCGAGTGGCTATTTCGATTTTTTATGGAGCCAGGCGCGATTAGATCGGTTAGCATACGTGTAACTGATTATCTGGTTTTAGTCGCGGATCCTGTGAGTTCGACTGTTGTTCTGTGCAGTTTTATTTACATTTAACTTTGTGCATGGTTATTATCCGAAACGAAGATTTATGGGTGTGAATTCCCAGCTACATGTGCGGGTAGTGTTATGACAGTATGGTCAATGGCATTACAATTATCAACTACTGTGATTATCGATCTTATGGCGTCCACATCGCCTAAAAAATGTACTCGTCTATTGGTGATATTTTGCATAACAATGCAACTCCAATCGTCGCGAACTCGATTTTCTGGGTGAGAAATCCCTACTATGATTCGGATTGGTGGTCAGTTCTCTCAACTCGAAGGTGTCCCTCGGTGTGAATTTAACTAGCTCAACGTGGTTTTGACTCGAACTGCTGAGTTCATTTGCGGTAAATTAAATTTAAGTTTCGAACTTTTTAGAATGAAAAAATTAGTTCGTTTACAGTTGCATGATATTAGTTCACAATTTAGCACAAATTGGTTTTTCCAAAAAACTATAATTATAATTAGCTTTCCGCAGGGCAATTTACTTATTCGTCCTAAAATCATCCCTCATAAACATTTTTTAGTGAGTAATTGTCATTTTCAGGTCCCCTGCATGACGTTACTGGTGCAATAAGTTTCTAATTCCAAGTTGCATTTAAAACAATGATGATATTTCGACTACGCTTAAAGTTCCTTTTATCATATTCTAGATTTCTTATCGATTTATCTAATATTACATGATTTATTCAAAATGATGATTTTCGGTGAACGTAGTATCCTTCGCTTTATTTAGCATTCCTACGGTTCTCAGATGACACTAGCATCTTCGACGTAAAGATTGAACTTTCTGCGAAGGACGAAATCGGCGCTATACATGATTTTCAGACGATCACAACGGAGACAGGTGAAAATCGAGAACTATGGATTTCTGGAGTAACACACGATGAACGATAATTTGGTCACTTAAGTCATTGCGAAGGCTCTCAAACTACGTTTTAAAGATTCATTCTGATCTTAGTCCAAATATCTTTTACCATATTGTTCTGAGTCTTATTTTCGTCCCTGTGGTGACAGATCAGTGAGGAAACCCCCACAATGACCCGATCCCAACCACTGCGCTGCTGATGTAACATCCGACCTTCTGGCAAGAGGAACAAGCAGTGTCTCTCAAGTTGTGGCCAGCTGAACCTCAGCTTCGCGGAATGCATTAAAATTTCATAAAACCCCGTCTTATTTAAATATCGAAAAATCATCAGCATCATTGATAACATAAAAATTTATCTAATTCATACAACTTTAAATTAATCGTATGGCGAGCAAGGAAAAACACTTCTAAAAATTTTTTGATTTAAGAAAATTTCCATTTACAATCATATCCAAAATATTTAACCTAAGAAAGTCTCTACTTCATAGATATTCATATAAAATACAACAAAATTTTACTAACCAAGAAATTGATTAAAAAACCATTCCAAATAATGATATGGATCACAGGTATAGGGTAAAGACAGGAATAGTGATTCCAGGGTAGCATAAAATCAAAATACAAGACCTAAAAATAACTTGAAAAATTAAAAACTCACTAGAAAATTTTACATAAAAGATGACATAAATGAAATTACAAGATAAAAAGAAAATGAATGAACTATAGAACAATCGAATTTAACAATATCAAAGGAGCCAGAAGGAAAACATTTGAGGATTTCATTGGTAGCATCATCTTCCAAAACTAGGAACAAATGGCAAGTAAATTAACCAAACGAGAAAATCATAAAATAGCTTACCCAGTGAACAGTAAAAATAATTACAATCAAGACGAACATCATTGCAATAATGTAGCGTAAAACAAGTAACGAGTAAGTTTCCNCATAACATGCAAAAAGCAAAAAGTATAGTTAAATATTAAAAATACACCAAATAAACAATAGTAATTAAAGGAAAAAACAACAAAAACTTAAACATAGAAATTAAATAAAATTATACCAAAAGCAAGAAGCTATGCAAAATCGAACTCAAAAATAACCAAATAAACATAGAGTTACAAAAAAACAGACTCGAATAACTTAAAAGACGGTAAAAACAGTAAAAATTCCATAAAAATGGCGATGACCATCACAAAAGCCATCTAGAACAATAAAAGTTAGAGAAAATAAATAAATTAGTATTAAAAATAAAAAACTGAAAAAGAAATTCATGAAACATCAATTAAAATAAAAATTGAATTAAAAGTAATATGGAATGTTCTGGAACCGTTCCAAATCCATCATGGACGTAAAATTAATGAAAAATAATTAAAAAAATTAAATAAAACAAAAATTATGGCACAAAAATTGCCATTAAAAATATCAAAATCGCAAAATAGAAAATTCTGGAATAAAAAGAATTCGAGTTTGTTTTAATGCATCAATACATACACGTGTACAAAATAGG
>CAUHTR010007591.1:68681-84796 GCA_959609185.1 Schmidtea polychroa | reverse complement strand
TTTGATTTCACCTCTTTACGGTACTGCCTTACGCGGCCGCCTATCTGCGTTATAGCACGACACGACCCTGACTCGTAAACGATGTAAACAATAAGTGTTTATTTCAATATACAAATTTAACTCATTTATTACTGTAAAAATCGCACATAATAAAATAATAATTTCTTATTGGATTACATTTTAATAAATGTAATTTCAAAAAACTTGAATGTTAATTGACTAATAATAATTTATAATATCGAATTCTTAAAAATTCTTTTATTTCATTTCCTAAATTATTTTCCCAATTTTTATATTTCTTAACCCTTTGACGACGAATTTTAAAAAATGAAATTTCTGTAACTTATAATAAAAATAAGAAGATATAATAATAATTCAATAATAATTAATATAAAAATAAGAATAAAAAAGTCCTTTGTAATATTTAAAAAAACCCTTTATAATGAGAATATATATAAATTCGATACAGACGTAATTAGAAAAATCTATTTAAAATTTAATCAGTTTAATTTTTTTGTCTTCAATAGGATTGGAATGTTGTATAACTTGTATAGTCATTCGTATGTTGAATGTTAAATATTCCTAATTCATCCGAAAGGAGATAATTACAAGATATTAACTAGAAAGTTGTATGTCTTTCTCTGATTCCACTCATTACAGTAATACCCCGTGTTACGTACACTCGTTTCACGTACACTCGCACTTACATACATCTCATTTTTGTCCCCATTTGCCCATTATACGTACAATGATTCACACTTACGTACAAGTACTTTTTTTACTTACATTTTTTCTGGTTTTGCAATTTATGGAAAAAAAATTATGAACTAGGATAATAAATTATGAATGTACTTTTGTATGTATATGAATTTGTTTTTTGTTTTGTTTTTTTAATACACGTTAAGTATTAAATATAGTATAAAAAAGTATGAAATAAAAGTATAAAACTACATGCATAATATCCCTCTTTTTCTTTTTCTTTTTATTTATATATTTATTTTTTTAGTTTATTTCAAACATATTATTCATCAATAAAAGCAGTAAATTCATTTTACGTACATTTTTGTTTTACGTACACGCTCCGGTCCCAAAGTGTACGTAAGTGCGGGGTATTACTGTAATTCATAACCCGGTAAATTATTCAGTGATCTCTAATTTGATAAATATTTCACCAATTTTTTATTTGAAAATGTTTTTACTTGATTCGGATCATTTATAGTTAAACGACAATACTCTTTTATTATTCATCATACTCTTTGTTTTCCTTTTTATTCATCATAAAGTTTCACGCATAAAAATTACCATTTTTTGTTCACATTTGTTATATAATTTTACTTAGTCTTCTTGATCTTTGAAAAAATATGTTTTTAATTTTGTTTTATAGTTTTTTATTCCATAAGTCGAGTCTTACAGGGTTCCATTTTAATTGTAAAAGCCAATCTTTTCATTTCTAAATAATATAATTCATTGAAACTTTAAAAATTCCGGTAAAATATGAAAATTCGGGACACCATCTAGCTTTTTGATGTTGGCAGGTTTGAAGATTTATAAAAGAAATATTTTTAATTTATTGTTGTATTATTCTTTGATCGAAATTATAATGAGGTTTATTTGTTATTTATTCAAACAGAATAGATTACGATTATATATTTTTAAAATAATTTACTCATTTGAATTTTCATTATTTTTTCTTCTAAATTTCAAAATGCCATTCAAATGATTTAACTAATTTACATTAATATGTTATTGAAAATAATGAATATTAATTACGATCTAGAAACCTTGCCATCGGTAACAGATACCTTATCAAATCTTGAATGGTGCCTTTACCAACTTGAAAATGTTCAAACGCACAGATCGGTCAGTGAACTAGCTACTAGCAAGGTGATCATAATATTTACATCTGAATGCTAACTCTATTATAATTACTATTGTTTATTTATTAAACCTGACCCTAATATTTGATACGACATGGCCACATAGGTAGATTATAAATATTATGTATGCAATGCAATTACAAAACAATGCAATTAAACAAGTCACTCCAGAAAAAATTTGTAAATAATCTAAAATTTCAAATCGATAACAGTTGAATTAAACTTTACAATTTTCACCATAGCGGAATTAGTTATACAAATATAATTCAAATAAATAAATTCAGATTTTAATATTGGAAAATTAAATATTATTTTGAGTTTTATTTTTAAAGTGTTTTAATTTTGTTTGAATTGCTATATTTTTTGAAACATGTCAAGTGAAAAGAAACCGGAAAAATATTGAATTCGAGAGAAAGAGAAAGTATATTTCGTTTAATAAACACTGCAAAAGTGGCTTACGTTTTTATTTATTTGAATTATAAGGGTTGAAATGTCATTTTAAAATTCAAAGTATTTAAAGTTTTGAAAATGTTTTAACTATTCAAAGGCTACATAATAGTTATTTAAATAAGTAAAGAACATTCACTTACACGTGATATATAGCAGGTTCCAGTCTTAGTACGAATGGGACATAAAACTTCACTAAATTTTAATTTTCAATTTGCCTTTACAAGATCTTAATTATAAATTGGAAGCCTTGAAATATTCATATTACAATAACATATGTTCAATAAAAGGAAAATTGAGATTAAATACACATATTTTACCTCGAAAATGATGGTCCACTCTTAAAATTACCCTATGAATTTACAAATACTATCTATGAAAATGTATCCCGAAATTATAGTTAATTGACACAGTGAATTCAGGACTTCGTCATAAACAACATATTCGCGGTCAAAATAAAGGATCCGATATACAAATATTTCATATTTTTAAAGAAAAAGCTATAATGTTTTAGTACAGTTGGAAATTATATGATATTTAAGTAAAGAAATCACAACTGGAGTTTACATTTAGTGAAACCTTATGTAACATCAAGATGGACCTGTGTTTTAGAATTAATTATAGATGTTCGATAATGAATGTTTTTCAATAATGCATTTCAAATGTTAGCTAGAGTAGTATATAAATCTTTAACAGTAATTCACTTTTGCTGAGAAGTCTTAGTGAGGTTTATTAAATGTATCGATACATCATCTTGTGAAAAATACTTCCTTGAATGATTGAATATCACTGTGGTAGAAAGTTGTTTCTAAGGATATAAATATATTTTCTTTTATTTTATACCATCAGTTTCATAATTTAAATAGCACTTTATATATTTTCATAAATTAAAATGTTGTACTTCGAATTGTTTTGAATGCTGTGATACATGTGAAACTTTTGGCAAAAAACTTCAAGTTATAATTCTAACTGAAGAAAAATAATTATTTAAAGAGAAATGTATATTCACACTATTCTCAGAGTTCGTTGTCTTTTTCTTACTACCACAAGTTTTTGATTACTTTTATCAGAATATCCATGGACTGTTAATTTCTCTAAATATTTTCTCATTATATTTTCTGATAATTTAAGATATTTAGGGATTTTAAATATAGCCTGAATTGACATGAAAGACATAATTTTGGTATTTTAAAAATTCAGTAAAATGAAAACTACGTATACTATTCAGAATAAATAGATAAAATGTCATGAAATTCAATTAGCTAAACCTAACCAACAACAAGGAAAATCAAACATTTAACTTAGTAAATTTCGTAATTCGGATTTTTTTTCGTAAACAGACTGAATTTTTTTCTAAATAACGTTATAGCGAAACTTCGTAAAAAGAGACTTTGTAAAACGAGGGATTGGTGTATAGTGTAAGTCAGTGTTGTCCAAACTGTGTGCCGTGAAATTTAAAAAAAAAAGTCAAAAAAACCCTGTTTTTCTAAACAACTTAATAAAAGGAAATTGAATTGTGGATATTTTAACAGTTATTTCAAATTTAAATGTTAATCAGTCAATTAAATCAAAGAAGCTGGAACGTATGGTTAACATTGATCAAGAATTAAGAGTTTGTTTGTCAAAAATTCCATCACGATTGAAACTTATTTGTTCGGAATATCAAGCACATAAATCTCATTAACTATGTTTTATGAATTTTTCATTCACTAATTTTTCTAAATTTAAAATATTTTACATTAAATTTATTTCAAGTAAATAAGTTTTTCATTTCTTATGCCGCGAAAATTTTTAATTCAGCCAAGTGTGCCGTGGCTCAAAAAAGTTTGGTCTACACTGGTGCAAGTTCTACAAATGATATATTTATAGTACAGAGAAGTCAAATGTTCATACACTTATGTTTGTTAATAACATTTGATTTCTTTTCAAAAGCATTAAAAAAGTTATTAAAACAATATAATATGAAGATTAATATTTATAAGTATTTTATGATAATTTATCAACGTAATACTGTTGGGTTTTTTAATTTACATGTATTGGTAAGATTTGACTCCTCGCTACACGTAATTGTGATCAAAATAATTCAGAACTCAACAAATGGTAGTCTTTTTCTTCATAACACAATTACATAATCCATCGATTTCAACACTTTAAAAAAATTGGGTAAGTTTACCGACGATGAACTTCTCAAGTTTTATTTGAAGCGGTTGATGTCTTGTGAAGAAACTACTTTTTTCTACAACACAATTTTCTAATTCACTAGATTAATTTGATAATGTCCTTTCTCTTTCGTCGTATTATGATTTCTGACCTGGCTCCCCTATGATTTTATTTTCTAGTTGCTCATAGTTTCCCAGGGAAAATATTTATTTTAATTAATATTTTAATAAGTTTTATCTTAATATAAATTTTGTATTTTAAAAGTTTTGTGCTTGAATATTTGCACTTTTCAATTTTATTTGTACATATTTGTGCAATTACAACAGTATAGATTCATTTATGATTTACGTATCAATGTATCTCATGATGCGCCCAATAAGTAATCAGACTTGTATAAACAGAAATAAATGAACGCAAATATATTTCATATTTACAATAAGCAAGTCATGTAGTTAACTTCTCAAAATAATTTCCATTTGCATCGACACATTTTGTTCAGTGTGTAACCAGATTTTGGTAGGTAATTTTGAAGAAATTCTGTCAAACGACTGGCATTGCAGGGATTTTGTTAGCTGATTTAACAAGTAGAAGTTCGATGGAGTCAAATACGAACTGTATGGAATCTGTACTTCTGTGAATGACAGCGTCATTCTGTAATTAATAGAGCTCACATACCATACTTTTCCTTCGGATCTTCTTTGTCTCTTGCCAAGGTTTGGTGTAGTAATATATGTTAATTATAACACCACTTTCCGGAAAATCAGACACAATAATGCCATTGATATCCCAAAACACAGTCAACATGAGCGCCTTTCGGTTACTTATAAATGAGCTCATCTTCTTTGAAAAACCTCTTCAAGCAGTTTCCACTCTTCAGATTCCCGTTTAGATTGAGGAAAATTTAGTGAAAATGGTATCTCATCCATGATAATAATATTATCTTCAACATCGTCCAAAATCTAAAGGTTCTCATTGCAGCACTGCAAACGTCGATTTTGAATTTCAGCATATAAAAATGTGTTACGAAGTGTGAGCATCATTTTGTTATGCCACTTTCACTGAGTAATGTATAAATAGTGTCTTTACTCGCATCAAAGTGCATTTTAGCTCTCTGGTTGTAATTTTCTCTCATTCTCAATAACTTCTTTTCATATCTTCCGTTATTTTTCTCTGATTTTACAAGGATTTCCTGGCTTTTCTTCATCATAAACTGAGGTTTTACTATTCTGAAAGTAATTATACCAACGGTAAATGGTTGCTTTTGATGAACATTCAGCACCACAGACAGCATTCAGCTCTGTATTGATTTCTTCTTTACTATTACCTTTCATAAATATAAAAGAATGACGCTGATATATTGTAAGCTTCCAATGTAGATTTTAAAATAAGTGCTAAAATTTCTTAATTAAGTAATAACTGATTAAAATAAATACCAGTATATTTACCTATATACACGAATGAATAAATATTTACAGTTTGGCTAATTTCATTTATTTATTTTTATAAAAGTCTCACTACTAATTGGGTACACCACGTACTTTGTCGAGTAGCAATTATAAAAAAGTAAATATTTATCGATATTTCAAAGGTAAATATATCAACTACCACTTAAAAGTAATTGAAAATTAGAATAAAACCGAAAAAGATTTCATTCATTAACATTTCTTTGAACCTCACTAGATTTATAAAAATTATTACAAATACGAAGCAATGAAAATTTATTAAAACTTGAGATAAATTCATTTGAATATCCCAAAACTAGAATAGACATAATCATCACACTTCTGGGCATAATTAAATTGATGGAGCTTCCTTCTAAAAGATTATAAAATAATTGTCACTCAGAAATAGTATAGATATGGAAATGAAAAATATCAAAGAAAAGATCAAAAGTTTACTATTTAGAAATTTAAAAAAATTGTGTTTATATATAATAAGTAAAATAAATACTCGTGTAATAATAATTATTTAATTAAATAACCCGTCCTAAGTCAGAGGCGTATCTAGGATTTGTAGGCCCTTATGCAAAAATGATCAATGGGATCCTTCAGCTCCACAACTGGAACGAACTATGGTGGTGTAGAACTCGACCCAAAATCGTGGAGGGGTTCTAACTTTTAAAGAATATTTTAAATTTAAACAAGATCACTTTGTTAGGACTGTCCTGAATAGCGGTAGTACAACCATATAGCGAATATAAAGTTAAAATTGACATAATATACTGATCCACCTTTTTTTTCCTTTTTTCTTTTTTTTTGCCTTAATGAAGTTGTAAAGACTCCCACCATTCGGAGATAGAATAATTTATAGTTTATCACATTCCTTGAATAGTCATTTAGAAGGAACGCGAATATTATAACATTAATTTGTATAGTGTTAATGTGATTGCAATTGTAATTTAATAACGAAATAATAGAACAATAAAAACTATTTATTATTAAACATGGTACATTGCACTCATCACCATGATTTGTATATAGTTTGTTAGGAAGAGTGGGATTGAATGCATCGAATGTTAAAATGCTTGGGAAATATATATATACTGACGTACAGGGATTAAACAGTGTAAAAACACGAGTCGATCTAGCCAGAATTGCTATTATAAAATTTTAAGGAATGATGATTTTGTTTATTAAAAAGGTTCTATTATTATCATTTACGGATTTTAGTTGAATGCATTATCGAGAAACTCCAAGCCAATTCGCAATAATAAAACAAACAGGTGAAGAAGTAATAATTTAAGATAAGGGTACTCAAAAATCTAATTCGAAAATTAGAACCTGTTGAGCACCAGGCATCAATAGAATTTGAATGTCGTTTATTGTAATAATAAAACATATTGTTAATATAAACGAAATCAAGGATTCTTTAAAAGCTCGTGGAAATGGCTAATCATTTTAGGACCTAAAGTAAAGACTGATATAGTCCTTATATCGGTAGTCCGATAACCCATTCAAATACTTTCCGATTATAGTGCATTGTGATGCGATCACTTTTCGCGAGTATTCTCCAATTCAGCGCATAATCAATCTTGGTCATTCAGCGAGTGTCGAGTGATAAAGAGTGTTGTATCCTGGGTTGCGGTGGAAACAACACGAAATGATTAAAAATGTTGATTATTTGCAACGCATTATTATTATTATTATTATTATTATTATTATTATTATTATTATTATTATTATTATTATTATTATTATTATTATTATTATTATTATTATTATTATTATTATTATTATGATTATTATTATTATTATTACTATTA
Source organism: Schmidtea polychroa (assembly GCA_959609185.1). Lineage (NCBI taxonomy): Eukaryota > Metazoa > Platyhelminthes > Tricladida > Dugesiidae > Schmidtea > Schmidtea polychroa. Next base: position 77,050 of record CAUHTR010007591.1, on the reverse strand, counting down.
TTATTACTATTATTATTATTATTATTATTATTATTATTATTATTATTATTATTATTATTATTATTATTATTATTATTATTATTATTATTATTATTTATTATTATTAATATTTATTTATAAAATTATTAAATGTTTAGTTCAAACGGCTCCTCAGTAGGGAATTGATTCAAAAGAATTCGAAAAACGGTAATAAAAACATTTGCGACTACATTTGCCAAACATTTATGGATGAAGTTCCCTATATTTCTGAAGAACATTTAGATGAAGTTTTATTTAATCAATATAATTGGAAATCTGGAGAAAATTTTAACTTGGAAAGTCCCAAAGAAGAAAAGGAAATTCACGTGAGAAATATATTTTACATTAATAATTATAATTTTATTAAAAAGTATTTGCTGCATCAAAATGAAATCTTTACGAAATTACTTATTTCATAATTAATAATAATAATAATCATAATAATAATAATAATAATAATAATAATAATAATAATAATAATAATAATAATAATAATAATAAATTGTATTCATTAAAAATAATTTTCTTTATAAATCTGAAATATCCAAAAAAATGCTAATTTGAATAAAATCGATTGTAATGACTCAAATGTTCTAAATGTAATCTATAAATCTATAATGTCTAAAAGAGTATATTATATAAGCAATATGCAATAAAATGTCATTGGAGAATAAAATCTGTTTATCAGGTATTACTATATGAACTGGACACTTGATGTCAATCGTTAAAACAAAATGAATTAATATCTCTGGATGCCAACAAAAACGCCAATTACTCAATGTGTTCGTTAAGAACAAAATATTTTTAAAATGCATAATAAGTACTTGAGTAAAATCCAGGCATAATGCATGTTGCTATAAATGTTTCCCTAGTATTTTCTTTCTATTTCAATGTGTAAAATTGTTCGCATTTCACTCGATAGTTTCTTTACAGAGAAAATTATTATTATATACTGATTTTGTCGCTGAATATTTTCACATGATTTTCTATCATCTCAACATCACAATTAATTATTTTACTTTTTAATAATATATTATCGATTTTATCGATTTTATTTAAATAAATAATTAATTTTATTAATTTCCGTAAATTAATTATTTACTACTTACCTCTTACAGTGATTTTGAAATATCATAATTTTTAAGTATTATTTGTTTCTATTAAATAATAAAATAAAAATAAATAAATAAAATAAAATTATAAATGACTATAATAATCAAATTAATCGTGACAAAGAAAAATGATAAAATAAAAGTAAAAATTAATACAAAAATTGTGTGTGTCAAAATAATGTAAAATTTGCCAATAAATTACTGAACATTAAGATTTGTTAAGATATACAAAATAGTTAAACATACATGGCAAGATCAACAGGATTTAAAAATCAAAATAGAAATATTTTTTAAAATATTTAAATTGCGTATATAAATAGTTATTGGAAACTATATATTTTATAAATATTTTAAGATAGTATTTATTAAAATAAGTTTTTATGAGCTAATTATAGAAGCTTTAAAAAATTTTAAAATTTTCTTAGTGAGTCGTTTTGAATTTAAAAGAATATTTAATTAAAAAAAATTTAGAATTTTAAATTCTTCAGTAAAAGTTTATTTTTATTTTTGACAAATGAGAAGTAAGAAAGAGGAAATAAAAGAAAAGATCAAAGAGCATTTTAGAAAATAAAAGAAGCTAAACCCCATGAAATTGAAAAGGACTATCTTATAGCCGAAAATTTTTTCATTTGTATTAAATTTATTAAAAAGCTTGAAGACCATTAATCAGTAAATATATTGATTTATAGTCTTCAAGCTTTTTAATAAATACAATGGAAAAGAAATCAGTCGTGAAATTGGAAAAATGGTAAAAAAAGTTCTAATAATATTTGTATTAAATATTATTCGCAGCAAAAAGCTTAAATTATCATTTAATTGTTTTTAAATTTAATTAATGCTGCTACCAAGTAATCATCACTTTATACCAGGGGTGGCCAACCTTTTTGGTAAAAGGGCCATTACAATATTTTTGAATAATGCGACGGACCGCAGGTTTGAAAGGCGTAAATTTTTAACTAATGCTTCTGTGCTAATTCCAACTAAGGAACAGGAGAAGCGCAGTAATAGCCCGTAGTGGGGTCTGAGACAACCGCTAAAAAAACAATAAAGCATTTGCGTGCATGTTAAATAAATTATGCTTCTTAGGTACAGGATAAACTGGCACTATTTATACTTGATAGCCCTGATTTTTTGATAAAAATTTTTATAGTTTGTATTGTAATTATTAACTATATATTCTTTGTGTTGCATTTATTACATTTTTTGTATTATATCGTATTTTAAAAAGTTTTTATTATATTTTCAAAATATTAAAGCATGCGGGCCGCCAATTGATGACCCGCGGGCCGCCGGTTGGCCACTCCTGCTTTATACTAATAATAATAATAATAATAATAATAATAATAATAATAATAATAATAATAATATAATAATAATAATAATAATAATAATAATAATAATAATAATAATAATAAAGAAGATTAATACGAATAAGAAGAAAAAATATTTATTATTTCTTAAGAAATTCATTTTAACAGTACTTGATTTTACAAACAGAAATAAATAATCATAAAAATCTAAATAATTTTACACAAAATATTCATTAAAGCTTTTCTGTTTATCCTAAAATCCATTAAAAGAAATAATGGTTTATTATTCGATTCTAACAAAAGTCTTTTATTCTTTGTAATTTCTAAACAACTAAATAAGATTTGCATATTGATTTTTGGTTTTAATTTTTTTTCATTTATATTAATTAATATTATACATTCACAATTCGATCCATTTTCTTTTGTGAATTTTTATATTAATTTATAATAAAGCATTTTTAACATAAAGTATTTGACAACTGTGACATTGCTTGGAAATTATTTAATTATCCATTTAATAATTTACTCAGAATACTTTTTATCAATAATTAAAACAAAATTAGTATTTTTTAACTATTTATTTTTTCAATCTTTGATAAATATTTTAAATATGCTTACGATAAATATTTTACGATATGCTACAGAAGGAAAAATGCGTGAAGAATTATTAAAGTTGGAAACTTTGCCAGAGCAAACAAGGGGCATTGACATTTTTGAAATTGTAAAAAAAACATTAATTGATTCGAACATTAATATTAAAAAAATATGCTCAATTTCTACTGATGGGTGCCCCAGTATGGTAGGTAAAGATTCAGGATTCCAAGTATTACTAAAAAATGAAATCGGTCACCCTGTTTTGGGTTTTCATTGTATCATTCATCTCGAAGCACTATGTGCCAAAGATGGAGTTTTTTTACTAAATCACGGGATGAATGTTGTGAGTAAGATAATTAATTATATTGTTGCCAATGATTTATCCAAAAGACAGTTTAAAAAGTTAATGGCAGATTTAAATGTACCATATGAAACTCTTCTTATGTATAATTACGTTCGATGACTTAGTCGCACCTTATCTTTAGAAAGATTTGTTTTATGCTTGGATGAAATTCGTCTTTTTTTTACATGACAAAAAAAATATTTACAGAGCTTACCGATACTAGATTGTTACTAAAGTAGTTAATGTTCTTAACTGATTTTACTATACATTTGAATGAATTAAACAAGAAACTGCAGGGTTATGGAAAATCATTGGATATTTTATTTGGACACATTAATGCTTTTGAAATGAAACTAAAATTAATTGAAAAAGGCTTAAAAAATTAGAAACAAATTATGAAGAATTGAAATATTTTCCAAATTTAAAATTTTTTTTTAAAAATACTGACATAGGAGAAGAAAACCTACAAGATATTTTTGATGAATTTCGTAAAATTATATTAAGTACACAAGAATCATTTGAAAATCGATTCAAACATTATAAAAAATCGAACATTTAATTAAGTTTATCCGATATCCTGTCAAGTTTATTCCGGACAATAATTTCGGTGAATTTAGATGGCTAGACTTTGACGATTTCGATAGTGAACTACTAGAATTCCAAGCCAGTTTGATTTGGTGTGAAAAATTTGTAGATTTTAGAATAATGGTTGAAAGTCAATTAAGAGAAAATGATATAACATTTAACATGGACGATGAAGTTCTAAAGTTGTGGTAAAGTCTTCCAAATCAGTTTTCATCATTGAAAAAGCTAGCAATAGTTGCATTAACAGTATTTCCTTCAACTTACTTTTTCGAATTCTTCTTTTCTCAAATGAATGTAATTTTAACCAAAACCAGAAACAGAATGGCTAGTGACAATTCCGAGGCTTGTGTTGCTTTAAAAGTAACCAATTGCATACCAAATATAGATCACTTAGCGTCGCAATTTATACAAAAAAGATCTGATACTGGACAACAGTAGAAAAAATATTTTGTTCCTTACTAATTTAAGTAAACTTTTATTTATTGTTTAATTTTTTATATTTTTTATTTTTCGTTATTTAATTCTTATTATGTTTTATTTAATTTAATTTTTGATATTGAAGAATATATCTGATATTTTTGTTTTCTTTTTATTAAATATATTTAAGTTTTTTTTATATTAATTTATATTTAAATATAAATGAAATCAAAGTATAAATGAAATAAATAAAAATTAATATCAAAACGAATAAGTACATATTAATTTCTTACATTTCAATACTACTTTATTTTATGGAATAGATTCGGCACGCCGAAATAATGGTTTGAGGAAAATCATCTTTCTTGGCACGATACTTAAGATCTAATTGCGACCACCGTCCTAGATGCTAATATTTGTGATTGCGTTGCGACGAAAGAAAATTTAATAACTTAATTTTATTTTTATACCAATAATGATTCATTTCATTTTATAATTAATTAAATTATTTTGAAATTATTTCATCTCTCAATATTTTTAAATATTTGCCAGTTGAAATGAGAAAGATCATTTGTATATGGAATGGGAATGAAAACAACTGATCTATAATTATTGAAATCAACATTTAGAGAAAATTATGTCCTTGGAGAATTGTTTTTTATTTTTTGAAATTTCTCATCATACATTTGAAAATAAAGAAATTGTAACTATAAATTTAAGTGTAAACCGCTCCAATTGATTACTGACTTCAACATGTTCATTAGAATAAATTCCAAACCTCTAATGGTGAATAGACTGATGCCATTAATTCACGGAACTTTTAAATTTTTTTTAATTTATAATAATTAAATATAAAATTATTTTTAATAAAAACTTTCAAGGGTCACGGTAGGAACAAAGCCGGAACAAATTCCATCAATGCCTCAATAAATAAAACAAGTAGATCGAAATAAAATAACTATACATACTTAATTTATTTAATAAACAAAAATATATATAACTAGAAAACCAATTTAAAAGTTAATTTTTCATGCATAAAACAAAATCTTTAATTCAGCCACTTCGTATTTATATTACGCGCGATTTCGTGTCCAATCCATTGCATTTCTAATCATACAAGTCGTTCTTGTGACATTGTAGGTCTTATATAGGTTTTGATCTGTTTAAGCTTTGAAAAGCTGCGTTCACCGCTTGCTACAGAAACTGGTAGAATTATCAAAATTTGCAAAGCAATGAAGATATTGGAAACGCTGTCCATTATTTTACTTTTACAAATATAATTAAGTACATCTTCTGGAAATAAGTTCCTGGGAATATTTCTAGCTATAAATTGCAATTCGTTCAATATATATTTACATTCGATATCTTTAGAATAACCATAAGAAATTTAATTGACCAAAAAACCAGAACTATTTGACGCCCAATATACGTCTATCAAGTCTTTACCCCTTCACCTATGCCTTAAATTGGGCCTGGTTAGTAAGGATACATCTTGGTAACATAATATATATCTCAACAGAGTCAGTAATAGTGATTTTTCATAATTGAATTATTTGCTCTTTTGCACATATTTAACATGGAATTTTAATTCTTAATGAATAATTTAATTTGACTTTTATTTAAATTTATTTGTTTTTGATTAAAACGTAATCATTAAATAATTGCAAAATATAATTAATTGTGATTATATTATACTTTTACTAGTTTAACACTGAACTCCCCCCCCCGCAAATTAACTTTTAAACATAATATTTATAATTAGTTTATTTACAAATTTGTTAATTATTGATTTCAGTTTCTTAATACTTTGAATAAAAGAAATATATTATAATTTACTCACTTTTATCGCTCTTTATGTAATTCAGCGAATACCTGCATTCCTATTGGTGGAAAATATTTTCTATTCTTTTACATTTCAATTTAATTGCAAAAGAAGTTTCCTTCACCTCGTTCAAGGGAATTATGAAATCAACGATAATAATTTATTAATAAAATTCTCATTATTTATTATTTTAATTAGTTACAAAACTTTATTAATATTTTGACTCCGATTGAACAAAAATGTAGTCGTAATTAATCATTTGTTATTTTAGTTTAACTTGAGAATAATTATTATACTAAGTTTTAATTTTGACAGTGGTTTAATTTTATTAAATTTTGATTAATAATAATTTATTTATTTTTTTAATTTTTATTTCTGGATTTTAGATCTGAGGACAATTGTCCTATAGTGTGTATAGGGTTGTAGGTTAGGACAAATCAATAACCTACTACAGTAGTACGTAGGACAAATATCCAAATTTTAGGACTGTCCTACCGAAAGTATGACGTGTGGCAACTCTAAGTTTGTATGTAAATTTTAAACCACATTTAAATTAGTAAAGTTAAATGCTTCTTCATAAAATACATAGATATACATATGTAAAACGTGATTATTATTAAATAGCAACATTCTTACCAACTTACTAAAAGTCATTAAATGTAAAAGTGACATAATAAATAGATACATTTTTACTGTTAATGTTTATCTTATTCAACTTGATTTGTAGAAGTAAATTATGAGAAATATATATGATTTATTAAGAACAATATTTAAAACAAGTAAAAATATTAATCAATATAATTTTATAAAAATCGCCATTCGTACATCTTTTTCACTATATATTTCGATAACATCACTATCATCATCAGGTTACATACATTCATTACGGATGAATAACTATACTATATTGATAATATATAAACAAATTATAAAATCTATAAATTTTAAAATTATAAATAACAATTTTAAACAATTATAGATTTTATAATTTGTTTATATATTATTTTATTCATATTCGGGGATTTATCCCAAAATGTTTTAGAAAAATACATATTTTTGGTGATTTATTTATTTATTTAATTATAATTAAAAATATATCTGACTCACATTTTTTCGAAATAATGTACATGGTGGTAAAGGTGCCGGTTATAGCATTAACAGTTTGAAATCAAAAAAAAACTCGATTTGATACCAGTGGTACCATCCTAAAATTATGTGAACCAAGAATTTAAAAACCCTTGCTAGAAGCATCCTATCAAGTGACGATATATAAAAAGAAAATAAAGGATTGGAAAATTCTATTTTCTGAATCACTGAATTTAACATAGAGAGGAATTGATGCTTTCAATCATATTAAAGACTTTTTTAAAACATCAATTATCAATGAATGTGATAGGCTCAATATACACTGTTGGGGCTCCAACAATTTTCGGCACAAATTCAAGATTTTTTTACACGTGACTAGAGAATTACAATAATGCATTTCATGTTGCATCATCATGCACTTGCGTCGAAAACTTTGCTAAAAAGTTTAAAACAACACCTAATTACCTCAATAAATTTAGTAAAATATATCCATGGACGAGCGATAAATCATCACATTTTTGTTAAAAAATTCGATGCTACTCATACTGTGCTTCTTTATCACATCAAAATACGATGGCTCTCTAAGGGTCTCATGCTAAACAGGGTTTTATAATTCCGCGAAGAAATTATTCAGTTGCTGACTGGTCAAAACTGTGATTTAGTTGAAAGATTTTGAGAAAAAAAGATTCAATAATGAGACTATCTTACTTAGCAGATATACTTGAATGAATTGAACTTGTCAATCCAAGGATTTGGTAAAAATACAACAATAGCTAGTGAAAATTAATTTCGTTTATTAGAAAACTAGAAGTCTAACCACATTGAGTTGAAAATTGGAATTTTACAAACTTTCCTTTGCTTGATTCAATTGTTCTGGGAAATGTGAAAAATACAATTATACGTGATATTAACAATACATTTGAAACAATTAGATGAATCATTCAATGTCTATTTTTCTAATGGAAATATAACCAAAACTAAGAGGATGGATCCATTTCTATATAACCCAAATTCCATGGATGATTGTGATTTAAAAAAATACGATATGATTAAAATGCGAGACAATGGACATATTCAAATGG